>JAXQQM020072280.1:0-90045 GCA_034641835.2 Pinus albicaulis | reverse complement strand
TTATCTTCTGATTTCTCTCTGCAATATGGGAAAACATTTGTTTAATTATAGGCACTTGATCCTGAGTGCTCTCATGCTTCCTGGGTGAAGCAGGGACATTTTGTTCATCTCCCAAATATAATGAAAAACCAGGTTGAGTATCTGCAGACTCTTCATTGAACTTTTCTCTCTTCTCTGCTCTCTGTTCCTCATCCTCTGAATCAACAACTGCCTCTTTACCTCTTTTATTTTATTTTTATGATATAACAAGAGTCTGAACATTTGAAATTACTGAACTCACAACACCTTTACTTGGAATTTTTTCTAGATCTGGTCTGCTCTCATGAATGAAGGCTAAATATCCATTATCAATTATTCTACTAGAAATGACACCGTGAGGGTCATAAGCCCACTTCTCTCCTAACAATAAGTGCATTCCATCTAACATCTGAGTGATTTCATCAAATGCTTTTCTCATATTAACTATAAAGGGACCCACAGTCATCGGAAATTTGAACATATGACCCTTCTTCATGGGCAAAAAGTGAATTTGGTCAACATTAGACTTTTCCTAATAAACTCTAGAGCAAATAATCTCATAGGAACAAACACAGGAAGCCTATAAGGTTTTGCACTAGCTCCATAAAGTCTAATTTCAGAATAATCTTAAAAAACAAACCAATCACCAAATTTACAACTTGCCCCTAAATGCACGAACTCTTGAGCTTTGGGCAAAAAATAGGGGACAAAACTTCCATTCAAAGTTTTATATGTAGAGGACATAAAATGACCAGCAAAATCAAACAAACCACCCTCATTCTGTTCTTTTCTCACTATATTTGTCCAAAATATCATTGATTTCCTCCTCTTATTCATATCCATAATGTTTAACCCCAGACGCATGAATTCTTCTACATTTTGATATAAGAATAAGTAAACAATAAGTGAGGGAAACCTACATTAACCCATTAATGATAAGCTCATGAGTTGAAAGTTAAAAAATTCTTGCCAATAGGATGGAATATCCAACACCACTATTGGCTTCATCATCATGGTGAACATCCCCAAAATTGACATGTCCACTGTACTGTCATTGTCTTTTCCGAAAATATTTGCAATGCAGCTCAACACCGGTTTGACTTCAATATCAAAAACCTCCATAGGGAACTCTCTACTGTCAAGTTAAAACTACTGTGTATTTGGCTTCAGAAAATGAATGAATTGATTAAAATCTTGACCTGCAAGACTGTCATAATACGCTATCAAGGAATAATCAGAGAATTGAATATATGACTTCGACTCAGGGAAACAAAGGGCTTGGCAAATTAACTGAGCTGACACTTGCATAATGTTCTCCCCTTGACAATTCATTACAAAACATTTCCCAGGGTACATAACAGACACTAGCCAATGGATAAATTGAGGAAAAAGATGAGTTTTTGGGATAGATGCAGAAAACACACCAGTTTTTTCCATGGTGGTGTAAATTGGAGAATCATTATCGTTTAGGAGGATTTTCTGGTAAAAGGAAAGGTGGTCAATGGAACAATTTGTGTCCTGGATATCCCTCTCAGTATCCATGAGAGGGATGTGACTAGTAGAACCTAACATGGATGATCGTTTAGCCATAGTTTAACTTTAGGATGGTAGAAAACTTACAGGGTGACCAATAATTGGCAGGGTGACAGAAAACTGAAAAAGACGCAGGACAGAAAAAATTAAAACACCAACTAACCAATGATAATTTCAGAAAGAATGAGAATTTCCCTTAAATAGGTGGCGTGGCTTTGAATTTAAATTCTGATAAGACGTGCCAACAAACCATTAGGAAACCCTAATGTGGATGACAATTGTAACCAACTTGGCAGCAAACGTCACTGCGGGGGGCCTCGAGGTATGGAGGATTCATTTGGCTTATTCCCCCACAGTCAATCTCGACCATTCATCTGGGTTACTCCTGCACATTCAACACAGTTAACTGTAAAGGCACCCTCCATGTTAACTCACGCACTAAAGGTGCTCGCGAGTTGAGCCCTTTGCTCAGTGCTTAATAAATCATCGAATCCCACTCGATAAAGTGATCGATAGTTAAAATTTGAACTGGGACCCACTTTCATAAAGCCTAAAATTATTTAAACTTTTATCTTTAATATAATGAGAAGATCTATTTTTATGCTATAGTATATGAATTGTAATACTCTAACATATCTTTTTAGTAGTTTTCTATTTTTTTTTTTTGAAAATTAAAATAAAAGGGTATACCAAATGATCCACAACTCTTTCCTTGGGCCCCTGCTCTTCCTTGGTTCCTCAGACCACCATAGTTCTTCTTCTTAGCACGAGAAGTGAAGGCATCATTACCTTCATTTTCATATTCCTTAATTCTTGATTCCTCTTGTATGCATCTCGATAATACTTCATAAAAATCAGGTATGACATTGTTATTGAGAATGGTAGTATTGAATACATTCCATTCGAAGGAGAGACCTCCAAGTGCGGTGAGAACCATTTCTTGATCAGTTATTGTGTAATAGTAAAAATCATTATTCTTGATTTCGATCAACTTGAGCTTCTGGTGGTGTGCCTTTGAGACTCATCCTTTGCCTTTCTTCAGATTTTTCAATTGGTTCTTGAATAATAGGACTTGATTCACATTTTTGGCCTTGAACATGTTGACGAAATTATCATACATCTCCTTGGATGTGCCCAGCTCAGAGATGTAGGCAACCAAACTCTTATGAATTGAGTCCCTGATCATCAGCTTTTCTTTGATTTCCCCCTTCTTGTACTTAGTCTTGGTGGCAACAGGTGCAGTGGATGGAGGCTCTTGGATTTTACCCTGCACATAGTCCATGACATCTTGGTCTTCCAAATTAAGATCCAATGTCATCTTCTAGGCATGGAAGTTTTCCTTCCCAATCATTTTTTCATCAGCTTTAAAGCCATTGTAGTTCGAGGTACCATGCACTTCTTCGGTGATTGCTACAAACTTGGACTTTGTCTTCACCTCATCTCTGATACCATGTAAATTTTTGTAGATGTTATATGCTTGATGCAACTTTACATTTTATCCCCAATATCAATCATCAATCACATAACCAAGAAAGTAAAATGCAGATAGAACATACCAGTAGATCGACAGAAGACAAGAAAAAAATATATAAGTGTGTTGGTGCGTTACGACGGTCAACAGGATGCTTCAACCAGCAAAGTCTCAATACAGTCAGCCAGCCATAAGTGTCACACAACCCTCTCAGACAGCCAGATCAAGAAATGCAAAAGTCAACGCTGTCACAGTCAACAATCAATGCAAACAACAACAACAAAAAGTCAACGCAACCCAGTCATTGGTCAACAATCAACCTCGATTTTGTGCCAGAAAATGCGGACTATAGAAATCGGAATTTTGACCAAATTTGGGGTTAGTTTGACCATGCGTTGATCAAAGTCAACATTGGTCAACTCTGCGCTGAAACCCTAGGTCAAAAATAGAAATTTATCCTTGCTACGTTTTCCCACGTGTGGATGAAGAAGAGCCTCCAAGTGATCGAACCAATCAGACGATGAGAGATAATGTGTGAGGATGGATGAGTGAAAATGACCTCCAACGTTGACCTATTTATATCCATCAATGAGGGTGTATGACACAACTGATGGGGTTTCAAGCCTACATTTCATTTCAGGCTGACCTGCACATATTTTGAATAAATTCAAAATAAATGTTCAGCTCATCGGATTAAGATATATTTTATATGGATTTTACACCTCTCCGAAAGAGGAATCCAACAAAAATACTAGCCACTTAATCTGAGCATCACAACATGGAGTTTGGACCTAGTTGTCCAAAGTGTTTCTTGCTCCAATCAATATGTCATCACATCCAGAATTCTGTATCCATGATGACCCTTGATCTTGATGACTGCTTTACTTTAGTAATGTTATCAGAGAGGCTTTCCAGAAGTTGTTTCACCGAGAGCTCCTTCCATGCTTCTATCGTGATGCTTATTAATGTACATTGCTTCCTAACATAATATTTTACAATCAACAGAAATCACTTAAAGGAGAAGAAGATCCTAATCGTAGTTGAGATCCCTCGCTTCTTCTTTCTTAGATTTACTTTCATTAGGTTCTTCTCTTATATGGGCTTCTTCCTTTTTCCTCGTGTCCTTTCTCAATCTAGGACAATCTCATTTATAATGCCCAAGATCATTACACCCAAAGCATCGTGCTTTGTCCACATTTCTCTTCTTATTTTGAGGACCAAATTTACCGAATCTTCCTTTCTTCCCGGACATGGTGGCAAAGGCTTGATTCTCTTCTCTTGATCCTTCTTTCAATCTTGATTCTTCTATCTTACCTAGACTTTGGAATATCATGGCTTCTTCTCTCCCATCTATGCTGGAAGAGTAATCTCTCCATTTTTTCGGTAAGACATTTTGTACCGTAGTGAGTATTTCTCTATCAGACATTACTTCTTCCAACTTCAGTAGTTGTTCTCGTATTGCGAAAATCTCCATCAAATATGGAATTATTCCTTCCTTTGACATTCTCAATTTGTATAGTTTTTTTCTTAAGGATATTATTTCCTTTGTAGAACATTTCGAGAAGAGTTCCACCAACTTATCATATATTTCTTTTGAGGATTCTAGCTTTAATACATAGGGAATGAGAGAGTCTTTTATGGATTCTATAAGAATCCTTCGGACTTTTATGTCTCCCTTCATGTATTTGATATATGCTAGAATGTCTTCTTTTGGAGGTTGAATTGTACATCCTTCTATGAAGCCCATAACTTCATTTTCAATTAGCTTCAGATCTGTCCTTTTCTTCCATGCATTGAAGTTTGATAACCCAACAAATTTGTTGCTTTCTAAACAATAAGTCATTTGGACAGATTCATATGAAGTCATAGATACATACTTGAGAGAGTGACTTTCTCCTTCAGCAGCTTTCTTGATGATAACGAAGAGGTTAGGAACTTCTTCCAAGATAGAATTCTTCAATCTAGGTGATCTTGGATCCTTGATGGTAAAGGATGTTTGAAGTAGCTAGATAGTCTTCTTTGCAAACTAATTTGACTTTCCAACCCAAACTTTGATCTACGCTTCCTTGAGTGTCTTTGTTGACAAGCAGCCCTTGTGTTCAGCACCTTAGCTCTGATACCATGTTGAGAATTTAGAGGGCTGGTGATTAATACAAATTCTCTTCTTGATAATTACTTGTGAGATTTCTTGAGTTACTTATGTCTTCTACTCTTTTAGCTTAGTTAATCTTTCATCAAGTCAATCATCAAAATGCACAAGACACAGAAGTTAGGCTCCTAGAGCCAGGGCAAAACCTCTCCCTCTTGGAGAGGAAAACCCGCAAAGAATTCTTCTTATAGATCTTCAAATGACAAGTACCATGACCAATACTCAAACCCTTGACCTAGATATGCTTCCAAGACCTTGATTCAACTTCTTCAACTTTGATTCTTCTTTTCACCAATTTGCTTAGTTCTGCATCAGTACTAGAGACCTTGACCTTCACCTTGTAGATGCTTGTATTTGATTTGCTTGAACTGTAGAAAGATTTACCTTCCTCACTATTGCTGCCTCTTTTCCTTATGATGACAATCTCAACTTCAATAACTTCTTTCTTCAGATCAACAACCCTGAACTATCACTCTTAAACTCAGAGTTATACTTACTATACCCTTCCTGCACTTATCCGCAACTTTGCTTCAATCATCCGCAATCCTGTACCTTCTGTACTTTCCGCAATTTTCCTTCCTGCTCTTTTGTTTCAGATTCGCACTTATTCACTGTCCTTTATCCACATTTATATGTTTCCCTTCCTGCACTTATCCGCATTCATATGCTGCCCTTATTCACTGTCCTGTCCGCACTTCTATACTCCCTTTATCCGCATTTATATACTGCCTTTTATCTGCAATTTCATCTTGGAGATATCCACAAACTTGTTCAGAGATAGGTCTGTTGTAGGCTCATATACATCCGCACTTGTTTGACTCAGATAGATCCGCAATATTCCTTCACTCCTTCTGATCTGCAATATAATCTTGTTCTTGTCGGCACTGTAATCTCAGAGATGTTCGTTGTTCTTGCTTGAAGGATGACTGCATTACACATGTATATATATAGGGTACAGTCCTTAAATAAACCGACCATACAGTGGACTTGTCCATGGTGAATTTAGGCCGCCTAGATAGGGTTTATTCCAGCGTTTGGAGAGGTATTTCTTTACTGCTTTTGAGGCTTGTCTTTCATCGTTGCATTGAGGGTTGTTATGAACTTTTTCCACAAGGTCTTGGAGCACATAGCAATACTAGATCTGACACTTAACTCAAACCTAATGGACATCAAGAAGAAGTCCTTCTACTTAGTAAATCATGCTCATGAAACCCATGAAGCACATGCTTATTTTGACTTCTTCTTTTTTCATAATTACATAGTTAACATGAAGACCGACCTAGTTACACTTTTCAACACTTCTTACCATGGTTGCATTTCTTATGATCTCTTCCTTTTTCTTTCTCCACACATTTTATTTCATTCCCAGGAACTTTCAATGTGCAGTTCCTCGGTAATGTGCAATCATCTCATATTCCATATAAGGACATATTATGTTGATTTCATCGGGTGTGGATCATGCCTGTTGGCAACCTGTGCATCGGAAGAGTTTTTGCTTTCTACTTTCCTTTGGTCATATTTCTACTACCTATCTACATAGCATCCAGTGTCAGCATAAAGATACATGTACCTCATTTCCTTTTCTTTTGAGTCATCCTGCAACAGCTTTTCTTAGAATGAAAAGTTTCATTCCCTTAAACTACTTCATCAATATGTCATCATATCCTAATACCATAATTCTACAAGTCAAAATTCGCGATGAAACCTTTTGCTTTCTTTCTAACCATTAAATCCAAAGAGGACTTCATTGAAAAAACTTCAGCACCTGTTTCCATATTGATTAATGAATGATGAACCATTATCTAGATAATTGCCTTCTTATAAATGTTATGAGGTTTCCATGAGCCAATTTATCCCATAGCATAAATGTCAAATAAATATGTTTCAAACATCCTCCTATGTCAAGTACTCCTACTTTAATGCTTCTAGTGATCTGCAACCATTCGACATGTCAATATAATATTAAATACAAGTACATATACCTCATTTTTCCTTCAGGTCATCTAGGCTCCTTTCAACAGCTTCCTAGATTGAAAAATCTTCAATCCCTTGATCTGCTCTTATGTCATCATACCATTGATCATGAACTTCATAAGTTGGAGTTTTGTTGAAACACTTGCTTCTTCTCTAGATCGGTGAATCTTCTAATGAAGATTCCATCAAAGAATCTTGAGGATCTTAAAGATCCCTATCCGGCAAATGTTTCTGGAGTGTAAAAACTCTGGTAAACTTTATAAGTATATATTATTATTGATAAAAGATGAAAGATGAGATATGATTACAATGGGGAATCACCGAGGCATTAAATATAGCCTCATGGTGTCCCTTGGTGAAGAGGCATGATCTTTGATCATGCCCTTTCACTTAATAAAACCTAAGATAACTATATCTAACTAATAATTAATAAAATATACATAACATTGCCCCTCTCTTAAAGATGCTTTGTCCTCAAAGCATACGTAACGATGGACAATGTTGACGAATGCCTGGGTTTCTTGAGCGGTGGGCTCTTGCTTCCCACATTTTAAAAAGATCGTGAAGCATCTTCTCGAGCTCCATCTGTTGGTGATGTGGATAACGACAAGATTTGATATTGACAGGGTCGGGTCTTTTCTTGACTTCTATTGGATGTTCATGTTCCTTATTAGGAGGTATTTTTATTGGCAGGTCTTGGAAGACTTTTTCGTGTTTCCTAACTATTCCTTCTTCTTCTGGTGATTTTTCGTGATTTCTCTTTAGATTTAGAGGTAAGTTACCAACAATTATCGTTCGATGCAACTTCTCCTCATCATCAAACGATTCCTTCTTAACAACCATATCTGCGTCAACATCGAAGGCCTCAACAGCTTCTAGCACTGTATCAGTGGCTTCGAATGTGTTTATCTCTTCACATTTTTCTTTCAATTCTGGGGATGAAACATTTTGCTGTTTATAAGCATCTGTATTTTATGGTTTCTTTCATTTTCAATGACTATGTTTGTTGTTGCCTCTGTGATAGCAGTCACGTTAAACTCTTTATGTGGCTCTTTCACATAAAGAATTGTTTCTTTTTCTGCCATTGGATTTTCATTTATACAAAAGTTCTCAATAACTTCTTTTGTTGCATTACTGGCTTTATTAGTGGATTGAGTTGCATTTTCTTCTCTTGGTTTCTTAGCTCTATAATTTTCATGGTTGATCTCAGAGTCTCTACTTCTAGGTGGTTCAACACTATAGCCTTCATGTGAGTTGATTTCCAGTTCAACCTCATTTAATTGCTCTTTTTTAAACATGTTATATTCATGATGATGATCTGAATTGGTTGAATTGTTCAGTTGATTATGTTCGACATTTGGGAATATTGGAGGTTGTGTCTGACTTAACTTATCTATCTTATCATTTAGCTTATTGAAGAGTTCTGTCATCTTGTTCATTGCTTCGCTATGCTTTGTCATCTTTTCTGTGGTCTCATGATGATTTAGCCACATTTGTCTTTCTATTCGATTTGTCGTGTCATGAACCTTTTTGATGTCGTCGGAGTGTCCTGCAACTGTACCTTCAAGATCGACTAATCTTTTTCCGAATTCTTCGGAATTATCATTGATTTGTTTCTCAAGATCCACCAATTTCTTCTGGAATTCAGCCATCGACATCGATGAAGACATTGAAAGTGTATGAGGTGGGGAATATTTTTCTGCCAGTTTCTCTTTTTTTTTTTTTATAAATTAATTAATTAATTAATATTTAATTAATTAATTATTTTTTTTTTTTGAAATAATAATAATAATTTTTATTATATATATATATATATATATATATTTTTAAATAATTATTATTATTATTATTATTATTTTATTATTTGAATTATATATATATATATATAATTATGGGGAAAAAATTTGTTAACTTTGAAAAGTCACGTTGTTTTTAAAAGTCACATTGTTTTGAAAAGGGTGAATGGGTTTTAATACCATGGGCAATTACCATGGGCTCCAAAACCACGAGCTTGTAAACCACGAGCAATTACTCTTCCTTTTTAATTTTACTTTGTCTTCACATGTACGTATATGTACTTCTTTATATATATATATATATCTCTTTTTACTTTTTCTTTTTTTTCTTTTGGAACTATTTTCTTTTAAATATTTTTTTTCCTTTTTAATTTATTTCCCCCTTTATGTTGACTTTCCTTCTCTCTTTTGATTTTTTTTATTAATATATATTTCTTCCCTTTTTTTTTTTAAACAAATGTTGTTGCCCACAAGCACTTGGTTTTAAAAAAATATGCAATTCTGGAATTTTCTTGTAATTCCTTAATTCTGGGTGATCACACAGATCCCGAAGAGCGATGGCTCCGATACCAATGGAGTGTAAAAACTCTGGTAAACTTTATAAGTATATATTATTATTGATAAAAGATGAACGATGAGATATGATTACAATGGGGAATCACTGAGGCTTTAAATATAGCCTCATGGTGTCCCTTGGTGAAGAGGCATGATCTTTGATCATGCCCTTTCACTTAATAAAACCTAAGATAACTATATCTAACTAATAATTAATAAAATATACATAACAGTTTCCCTTTTTATGCATGATGAGACTCGCTCTAGATGACTTCTTCCTTTTCTTCAAATGTTTGAGTTCTGCAGAACTATCGCCCTCAACTTGTCTTCTTCCATAGAAACCCTAAGTTGTTGAATGAAGTAATCCCATGAATTTTGTGACCCTCATGATCATATGAGTTCTTGTTTCTAATACTTCCATGATGTTGTGAAAAATCCTAAATCTGAATTCCTACCGCAACAATTATGAATTACTTCTCCTATTATTTTTCGTAATTATTTCATTACAGTGAAATATTGAAGTAATTACTAAAGCAGTCTACACAAATAATTTTGTGGAATAAATCTAAGTGTTGAAACAAACTGAACAAAATACAATGAAAAACATCCACATTGACACAGTTATTTTTGGACCAAGTCCCCGGAAAAACCCAACTTGGGAAAACCAGTGTAGCAGATCTGAGGGTTTTGTATTATTAAGAAGCAAAATCTTGAGTAAAACTAGGGTGCCAATATCTGGCTCACCCTTCAGAGAAGTCTAGACAACAGATGAAAATATGAGGTATACCTCACTCTGCAAATCCCTGGCTGATCTGAACAGCGCTGGTGAAGCCCCTCTCTGCCTCTGCGTGATGCCTACGCTGGAACTGCGTAAACCTGCATGGGAAAGCTCTGGAACTGCATCACCTCTGCTCAACAACTGATATGGGCTGATCTGAAACTGGACTTTGGACCTCCTGGCTCAGAAACCCCAGCTTCCAGCGATCTCCGAACTGAATCAAAGAGACACTGCGTCACTTCTGCGTGATTTCCTTCAAGAACTGTGTCACCCCTCCAGGTGACTGCGCTGTCTCTCTCTGCATCACTGTTGCCTCTCTCTGAAATGTACTCCTGGCCCTCCTGACCAGTTACTTCCTCTACCCCTCTCTAACACTGATCACTGAATCAAAATCACTTAGCATACCCTGCCCTAGTGATTTGATTCTCATCAAAAGCTGTGTCTTCTCACACAAACTCGAAAATGCCAAATGCTCAATGTGCTCAATGTATTTTCCATAGGCCCCTCACCTCTCCTTCTTATATTCTTCCATTGACCCTTCAACAGCCAAGATTAACTTGGAGGTGATCCATGACTTTATCTATAAGATTCACACTTAGTTTAATTAATCAGTTTCCCTAAGTTTAGAATTAGGAAAACATTAAAAAATGATTAATTAATTTAATTAAACCATCTCTAAGTGGAATTTTCCAAAACCATTTATAGGTATTATGGAATACATGTGTCTTCGCCTATATACAAAGTTAAAAGGCTAGAGCACATCCGATGCTACCATAAATCAACAGATGTCATACTACATCCTATAATTTATTGTAGACATTTCTTATGTAGTATCTAGGAGCCATAAAGAGACTTATTGTGAGGGAGACCAATCTTAATGATCTCTTACTCCCTCTTTTCATCATCTCCTTCCATCCTTTCCGGTGACATGAACTTTCTTTTCTCCTATATTTGACATTGTCCTTTAAGGACCATCTTTTCTTGTAATGTTCATAATTCTTTTTCCAGCTTATTTTATGTCTCCAATAATGTTCATGTGAGAGAACCTTAAGAGTTCCTTTCCATGAATTCAAAGGAGACCCTTATCTATGATTTCACTTATCTATGAGGACTATGACTATTCTCCTTATTTCACGCAAGGACCTTCGATAATACAACCAACTTATATATATCCCCGCAAAACGAAGTCATTTAACCAAAATTGATTATGAAATGAAAGATACTTGGCAAGTGAAGAGGAGACCACCTGATGCTTCCGAATGATCTTCTTCGAGATCCTTGTTGAGCCCCGAAATTGTCTTCTCTTTTTGCCAAACTTCACTTCATTTCATCATTCCTTTATCATTTACAAACCTAAAAATCAATGAGAATGATTAAGATTGCTTAAATATTGTATACAATGATTAACTTATTGTACTTTTGTGATTTTTGTTGTCTTAATGATTTTTGAATACATGAAGGCTGCAAGGCGTCTGCCCAGAGTCAAGCGTCTGTGAGTCGTTTTGGTGTTTAAGTATGTTGCTGTGTCATCCGGAAAAAGGCACACATGGGTGGATTCCAACCTTCCCTACATCATTCCTTCCCATCCACAAGAACCGAATCGATACTGAGGTGTCTACACGTGGTCAAAGCAAAGGTCAAAGAAGTTGTTTTCACAAGAATTAGATTCCCGATTTGCTTTATTAAAGAAATCACGAGTCCCAAAAGAGTTTTAATTTGATTTTAACTTCAAAACTACACCCGTACCTATTTTTGTTCAATGTTAGTTATGAATTTGCATATAAATTAAGCTCGTAATACCGAGAAGGACAAGCGGATAAGCATATTTTATCATTACGGTGATACTCGTTTTCAAGTCTTGTGGTAATAAAAAACAATTTTAGCCTTGATGTTGCTCTTAATACAATCTTGGAGGGGGAGTTAAAGGATTAATGTCGAATTGATAGCGTAGGGCCCCTGCTATTCGAGGAGGTTTTATATGTTTTCTAGATAAGTCATTTTCAATTTTGTTTTGTCATATTTCCTTACTTAGATCGTCTAAATCATAGCTTTTAGCATTATGTTTCATGTCATTTGCTTAGATAAAGGATCCTCATGATATTGTACAGCTTAGTCTTTCAAGCTCTTCAATATATTCCCCTATTAAATGAATGGATCTAATTGTAATATTCTCGTTATTAGCATTTGCTCTTCTCGTCATTTAGTTAAAAAGAAGATCCCTTATTATACTACAAATAGTCTCTTTCAAAAAGTTTTTCCAATAAATCTCTAATTCACGAATGAGACTTGGTTGTAATATTGTGAGTTATTGATTGTTTTGTTTCATAGAAGATCTCATCACATTATGATTAATCTCTTTCAAAGCTCTTCCTAATAAATCTCTAACTCATGAATGAGATTTAGTTGTAATGTCATGTTGTTTCAAAGACTTCATAGGAGATCTCATTACATTATAGTAATCTTTTTCTCAAGCTCTTCCAATAAACCTCTATCAAATGAATGAGATTTCACTGTAATGTCTCTAAGTTACTACTTGTTTCCCAAGAGATTTCTTTTATGTTTAGGAGATCCTCATTGCATTAGAATTAATCTTTTCTTACAAGCTCTTCCAACAAATCTCTAACTAAATGAATCAGATTAAGTTGTAGTGTTTTGAGTTAATTTTCATTTCATGAATGTTCATTTAGAAACTGTAATATCCATGGATTAGGACTCTCTGTTTTCATCATTTTCTAGTTAGAAATGCACTTGCAAATAAACTCATTTAAATCATTTCTTAACATTTCCATTTCTCCCCTCTAATATAGATTTAACTCATCTTCTTAGCATGTAGCAGTATACTAAGAATCAAACATAAAAACCTCTAAAACATCAATAAAATACTAAAAGCAACAAAGTAAGAAAAAGGGGGATACTTAGGCACATATAGTGCATTATACTATTAGTTTACTAGCTCCCGGGTCGATACTTATGCTATCAATTTAGGACACTAAATTGACTAAACAATCTCATGAGGTGCTTCGTACCTCATATGGTATTGAGATCACATGACATCCATTTGTGTAGTTGAACTTGTCTACTACCATCTAGATCAAGACCGTATTCTTCCAAGCCGGGATCACTACCTGTATGTTGAGATCATGCCATCAATATATAAGAATTATTTCGCCGAAGGAGGTACCGAATCATATATATATAGGATTGATCAAAGATTATTATATGTATGATTGACTGATCCGAGTTTGGGCATCGAGATTTAGGATCTAGTGTCGAGGATCACAGACCGTATACTCAAAACTTGTCACTATAATAACTTTAGAATATATCAAGATCTTATCACTTATATGTGAAAAATTCAATTTTCGAATTTCAACCGCAATTATAGATTTATTTCTCCTACTTATTTCCACAATAAGTTATTTACAAAACCCATACAAAGAAATTTCGAAATAAAACACTACCGTGCTTATCACTCAAGTACATATAGAGAAAAGATTTTAAGAAATGCAAGCATAAGAACCATTCACAACGACATAGTTATTTTTTGGACAACTGCCCCCTTAAAACCCAATGTGGGAAAACCTATGCAGCAGATGAGGTTTATATATTAATTCAAGAGGAATTTTTTATAAGAAAATACCGATTAACAATCGAGAAACTTCTTGAGATACACCGAGATAAATTTTCTTGACCTCCAGAGAGTTTCCGACACTTGGAGGGACTCACCGGCCCTCCTCGCATCACTTTGTGTCACTTTTGCGTACCTCTCTGCGTTAAAGCCAACGTGAGATCGTCTCCGTAAATTTCAGATGTTCTATGTTTGAAGCAACTTTACTTTTCTTACAAAGAATCACACAAATAGTTAAGTAAAATGCCGATAGAACATAAGTGGATCTTATAGAAGACAAACTAGAAACAAAATGTGATGGTGCTGCTACGGCTGTCACCGTGGATGTCAAATCAAAGAAAGTCTCCTGTCACCAACCTGCATCGTGTCACAAATTAATCAACAACCGAGCCAACCTGGTTAACTCCAAAAAAGTCAACGTTGTCCGTAAAAGTCACCAGGCGCAAGCTAAAAGTCAATGCAAACATCAGCTTGGGTCAACCCTTTGACCTTCGATTTCTATGCCAAAGTGTACGGCCTCTCAAAATCGAACTCTCCAAACAATTTTCGCCACTTTTCGTGACCATGCGTTGACCAAAGTCAACGCCGGGTCAAACTTCCAAAGAAAAACCCTAGTCGTTAAATTCATCCTTCAAATTTCACCAGACAGAGTCTGCCCTTTCTTCTTCTTCACACGTGTGGTCGAACTTGTCCTTCAAGGAGCTCGTACTAAATCGTATGAGAGAAGAAGATATGTGTTGAGTTGTTGTGAAATGCTCTCTAACTTTGCCTCGTATTTATATCCATCACTGTGTGTGTGACACATCCGTCGGGGGTGTGAAACCTTAAGGCCGACTCGCACATATAATTTATTATAAATAATAAATTCAAAATAAATGTTCGCCATCGGATTAAGATAATATTTTATATGGATTTTACACCTCTCAGAAAGAGGAATCCAACAAAAATATTAGCCTCTTAATCTGAGCATCTTAATATGGAGTTTGGACCTAGTTGTCCAAATTTAACCTCCCTCTCAACTAGAACTCCGCCATTAGTCACGATCAACATCGTCGTCATCATAGAAACTTGCTTTTCTTGTGCTGTTCCAGTGTTAAGTGGGTCGAGTCACAAAGCTCTCATACTCCGGCGACATAGTCGATCCGGAGGTCCGAACCTCTGATCTGAGTCCCGGATCAGTGGTTCAGGCTGTGCCATCCTGAATGGGAAATCTGTGCCAATCTCACAGTCGTCCATCGGTCTTTGCTAATAGTCTCTAACTTTTCCACACCTCATTGGCCAAATGAGAGGTACTTCCCATGAGCCCTGAACTCAATGGGTAGGATGCATACGGGGCACAGAAAATGAGAGGTGAACCAACTCAAAATCACAATGGTGGGGTCCAAGCACACCACCAAGGTTGGCAAGCCTAGCCTTGTGGTTGCCCATAGCTCCAAGAAGCTCTCCCCAAAGCCCCCCCAGAGCTCCCAGAGCTCATCGTCCAACAGGACCCACATCATAGGGTCTTTCCACGACACCAAGACTCTCACGGAAGGTTAGGAACTTGACCTTCCCGAGGGGCTTAGTGAGAATATCCGCGACCTACTCATCAGTTCCTATATGATCGAGCCTTACGGCGCCTTGCTGTACCATATCCCGGATAAAGTGGTACCTGATATCAATATGCTTGGATCGGTCGTGGAACACAGGATTCTCAGTCATACGAATCCCACTCTGATTATCGCAGAGTATCACAGTGGTATCTAGCACATGTCCAAACAGCTCACTAAAGAGCTTCCGCAACCAAACTGCTTCACAACAGGCCATACTAGCGGCAATGTATTCGGCCTCCGCGGTGCTCAAAGCCACCGACTTCTGCTTCCTGCTCATCCATGAGATCGAAGCAGAACCAAGATTGAAGCAGCATCCAGATGTGCTTTTACGATCCACCACACTGCCAGCCCAATCGGCATCAGTATATCCACGGAGTATCACACCCCCGGCAGTGTATCTCAGCCCATGGTTTATCGTGCCCCGAAGATATCTTAAAAGATTCTTGGCACCAACCCAGTGAAAATGATGAGGCTCAACCATCTGGTGACTCAAAGTGTTCACTGCAAAACATATGTCCGGACGGGTGTTCACTAAGAACATCAAAGCTCTAGCAAAGTTGTGATACTCGTGGGATTAGCCAGGAATGAGCCCAGCCAGTGGCCCCCATCCTCCCGACCTTTTAGAGATTGAGTTCCATCGGTGTGAAACCGGACTTACCGAGTCCACCATTCCAAATCTTTCAGAAGCTTCACAAATATATTTTCCTTGAGAAAGGAAAATCTCTCAGTCTCTGCCAGGACCTCGAGGCCTAGGAAATAGTGCATCGATCCTGAGTCCTTCATCTCAGTCAAACAAACTCCCTCTTACATTGATGAATGAGAGGGTCAGCACCTGTCAGGAAGAGGTCGTCCACATACGGCACTAGAATGAGAGGCTTCCCCTGCACAACCTTGAAGTAAAGGTTCGGATCAGCATTACTTCGAGTGAAGCCCAGCTTCATCAAGTAACTATCCATCCTCTCGTACCAAGCTCTGGGTGCTTGCTTTAACCCATAGAGGGCTTTCTTCAACCTGCGGACATAAGTGTCTCGATCTTGAACTTCAAATCCCAGAGGTTGTTCTACATACACCTCTTCCTTTATTGCACCATGCAGAAAAGCGGTCTTGACATCCATCTGATGAAGACTCCATCCTTGTGTAGCAGCAAGGGCTATGATTGATCGGATGGTGGTATATCGTGCCACAGGTGCAAATATATCATCATAGTCAATTCCTTCCTTTTGAGAGAAGCCACGGGCAACAAACCTTGCCTTAAATTTTTCAGCACTCCCATCACATCCATGTTTGATTTTGTAGAGCCATTTAGCGGTGACAACAGATTTGTCCTTCGGTCTCGGGACCACATCCCGGACATCATTCTTCAAAATAGACTCATATTCTTCATGCATAGCATCCTTCCAAACTTGATGCTTGATGGCTTCCTCAAAAGATCCAGGTTCAGATTGTACAATAGTACTCATGGCAGCTAGATACCCTTGGTATCTACACGACTTCTTGCTTTCTCAGAATGTCCCCCTTGGGGCAGCATGACCCTCAGCATCTTCGAGGGTGTCCCTGAGCCATGATGGTCTCTTTCCTAGTGAAGGGGGTGGATCAATAGGGTCCATTGGCCCTTCAATATCAGGCATAGTCTCATCCTGGGGTTCTTCCAGATTTCCAGGTCTTTCTTCATGATTTTCTTCAGATGTCAGCTTCTCTGCAAAAGTCTTTGAACTCATTTGACTCATATTCAGTGCCATTGTCAGTCCTCAAAATCTTGATCTTCTTTCCGGTCATATTTTCCACCAAGGCTTTGAATGTACGGAACCACATGAAAGCCTCATCCTTCTTCTTCAAGAAATATATCCAGGTTTTGCGAGAGAAGTCATCAGTAAATGTCATATTGTAAGAACATCCCCCCAGGGATGTTACAGGCAACATACCAGAAAGATCAGAATGAACCAGTTGCAATATCTCGGATGTCTTTGTGACACTTGAGGGGAAAGGTCCCCTTGTATGTTTTCCTTCAGCACAGCCCTTACATACACCTTCATGATTATTTCCAAAATCAGGCATCCCTGTCACCACCTTCCTTGCTTCGGGAAGGGCTTTGTAATGAAGGTGTCAAAATCTTCGGTGCCATAGTTCGGAAGGTAGGATATCCTGATACCAAACAACAGTTCCTCACTTTGATAAGTGTACACCAACCTAAAACCAATTGAGATAGCTTCCTTGAAGCTCTTCTTCCACATGAGTACCTTTCCATCAGAGAAAGTTACATTGAATCCTTTGTCTTCCATGGCAGATACAGACACAAGGTTCTTCTTCAATTTGGGTACATAGAGTACATCTTGCAAACGGAGGACTTGTCCTTGGGACAAGTGGAGGGTCACAGTCCCGGTCCCTTTCACAGGATAAGTGGCATTATCCCCAAGGATAATTTCTAGATTAGTATCCCTTTCAACCATGTCAGAAAGTGCTTCCTTGAATCCGGTGATGTGTCTTGAGGCACCACTATCAATTAGCCAGACATCCATAGTGTCGGGCGAAGATGCAGCTGAGAGAGCAGATACCAGAATATACTCATTTCTTTTATCAACAACATTAGACTCCTCATACCTGGTATTTCTGGACCTCTTAGAAGGTTGATTGTTTCCACCAAAGTGAGCCTTCCTCTTTCCTTTGGATTTGTCATTTGTTCGATTTCCATTTCTTCGGTTGTTGTTGTTATCGTCACTATCGGGAGAATCCTTCTTGAAGGGGCATTCTCTAGCATAGTGTCCAGGCCTATGGCAGGTGAAACATTTACCCTTCTTCTCTTGAGTCTTTGTCCTTCTTTTGTCCTTAGAACCACCAGAGTTCTTCTTTCGGGAATGAGCACCATAGGCGGCATTTCTTTCATTATCAAATTCCTTCATCCTTGTTTCTTCTTGCATACATCTTGACAGAAGCTCATCAAAGTTAGGAATGGTATTATTGTTGAGAATAGTAGTTGTGAATACTTGCCATTCATATGGAAGTCCTCCAAGTGCGGTGAGAACCATCTCACGATCGGCTATTATCTCCCCAATAGCTAGCAGATTGTTCCTGGTTTCGGTCAACTTCAGAAAGAAAGTTTGAACAGACTCATCTCGGCCCTTCTTCATATTCTTCAACTTGTTCTTGAGGAATAGCACTTGGTTCACATTGTTTACTTGAAACATCAGTATCAATTTGTCATACATCTCCTTGGATGTGCCTAGTTCAGATATGTAGGCAACCAGACTCTTATTTATGGATTCCCTGATCAGCAGCTTTGCTTTGATTTCTCCCTTCTTATACTTGTTTCTACCAGCAGCAGAGGCATTGGATGGAGGTTCTTGAATCCTCCCTGTCACATGATCCAGGAGATCATGATCTTCTAATTTGAGATCTAATATCATCTTCCAGGGATGGAAGTCATCACTTCCGGTCAGCTTGTCATTCTCCCTGAATTCAAGACTAGTGGAACCCATTTCCTTCGATGATGATTGCTATAGATAGAGTTTGTCTTCACCTCAGCTCTGATACCATGTAAAGTTTTGTAGATGTTCTATGCTAGCAGCAATTTCACTTTTCTTTCAGCAATCATACAAGTAGTAAAGCAAAATGCAGATAGAACATATAAGTAGATCTTACAGAAGACAAATCAGAAACAGGAAAAATGTGTGTATTCGTTTCGGCGGTCAACGGGATGCTTCAACCAGCAAAGTCTCCTTTGGTCAGCCAGCCCAGCATGTGTCACAACAACCCTCCAATCAGTAGATGAGTCAACCCAAGTCAACTCTGCAAAAGTCAACGATGTCCTGAAAAGTCAACGCAGGGGCAGCAAGCTAAAAGTCAACGCAGCAGCAAAACGGTCAACCCTTTGACCTCGATTTTTGTGCCAGGTAGTACGGCCTTCATAAATCGAACCTTCCACCAAATTTCAGCTTGTTTGGTCCAAGCGTTGACCAAAGTCAACGCTGGTCAAAGTTTCTGCGAAACCCTAGCAGCAGCAAATCCGTACTTCAGCTTAGCCGTACAGTTTGTCCTCTTCGTCCTTCACACGTGTGGCTGAAACTCGTCCTTCTTGGTAGCTCGTACTCTAAGGTGAGAGAGGAATATGTGAGTTGTGATGATGATAAAATCTCTCCAACTTTTCCTGTATATATATCCATCATGAGGGTGTGTGACACATCTGTTGGGCATGCGAGCCTACATTACAAAACTGGCCGACCTTGCACATATAATTTATTAAAAATAATAAATTCAAAATATAAGTTATGCTCATCGGATTAAGACATATTTTATATGGATTTTACACCTCTCAGAAAGAGGAATCCAACAAAAATATTAGCCTCTTAATCTGAGCATCTTAATATGGAGTTTGGACCTAGTTGTCCAAATTTAACACTCAAATTACCAACTGTCTGCATAACTCTGCTCAATATCTGCTCTACTGCGTTGCTCATAGCAGCCCTTTGTTTAGTAAAGCTTTGCAACCGGTTGTTGAGGTGGACATTAGAATCTCCCTACACATTACGGACGGACAGAGTCGGATGGGATGATTACTCATCAACTGACTCACGAGCTACGGTCTGTCTTTGGCACCTAAAGAACGATGCACAACTACAACTCTGCTTGCGTAATCAGACTCCCTCTGCACTATTGAAGTCACATCAGCTCCTTGTGCTGAAATCTCTCACGCTGCTGCTGCACTGCGCTGTCCCTTTGAAGCTCTCTGCGTTGTTGCAGCTATGCACTGCGCTGTTGAAGTCGCATCAGCCTCTGTGCTGCTACTGCTTCTACGCTGCTGATACTATGCTTTGCGCTGCTCCTCCCAGTCTCCAGATCTGCCTCTGCTTATACCTCATCTGTGATCTATGCACCCACTGCTCCTCTTGTCCCGCTACTGTCTTAAGGCTGCCGTAGCTCGCTTGTCATCCAAGAGATGAGCTGCTCAAGGATCTCACCTTACTTCCATGTAGCTCCTCTACATGTCCATGTCACCCCATCTCCGTGGTTCATGAGCACTCATGGCTACATCATCTCTCGACCCATCATCTCCCATCACTGCTTTGGAAGAAGATGCTTCCTTGTCCTTCTTGTTTTCTGGACAATGGCTAGCAAAATGTCCCATTTCGCCACACTGAAAGCACTTGATCTTAGAAATATCCTTCTTCTTCTACAGCTTCTTCGATGCCAAGGTTGCATCTTCCTCCTCTTCCTTCTTAACCTTTCTCAACGCAGGGATGTGCTGCTTCTTGGTGAACCTTCATAGTTCTTCTTGCCGCAGGATCGACCACAAGCTATCCCAATCTGGGAGGTCCACTCTGCCCAAGATACTTTGGACAAAGGTTTCCCACTCGTCTGTGACTGCATTGAGGGTAGTCCTGACTATCACTGCATCATCTATGGTTGCACCCGTTGCAGTTAGCTGATCCCTGATTGACTGCAATTTGAAGAGGAAATGCTCGATGTCTTCTCCCTTGGTCATCATGAATGACCTCATTTGGGCCTCCAACAACATCTCTCTTTGGACTGATTTTCCCTCATATAGAGAAGTCAAAGCCTTCCACATCTCATTAGCTGTCCTCTTCTCAGCTATGTGTGGAACAATATGATCCTTGATATTGTCCATTATCAGCTGCTTGGCATGCCCAACAGCTTCTCTATGCTTCCGTAGGAGATTCGCATCTGTCGGCGTGGCCAGGGTCTGCTCTGCATGATCTCTTAGACCGTATGCCTCAAGGACAATCAGGATTCTAGCTTTCCATACTGTTTGAGAGGCCTTCTAGCCTATCGTGATCACGCAGTCCATGAGGAGCCATTTGCTCAGAATGTGTTGGAGCTCCTCTTCTCTATGCTAGAGATCTTGGATCTAGGGTCCTTTTCGATCTGGGAACTCTCTGCTCCCTCAGACACTTGATTTCCCTCTTGGAAATATACCAAATCAACTATGATTCAACTTCTTCTTTGATCCTCTGACCAAACTGCAAGTTTCCTTTGGCAAGAAACTCTCTGAGAAGCTGATCTCTTCCCAAACTTTGTCACTTGTGCTAAGGTTAAAAATCTGAAAACTTCAGAAGTTTAACCCCACCAGCTCTTCTGAATTTCTGCAACTTTTTTGCAGACTTTTTCTGGATCTAACAGATTCAGATCTGAATCACACTGGCTGGATTCAGACCTAACCAACGTTGTTTCTGAGCTGCCTCTACGTAGTAATTGCGTGGGCTTGCTAGGACACAGCATTGGACAACGTCACCCTTCCCTCTGCGTGAATCTCCTCCTGAAAACTGCGCTGCCCCTTCATATTTGCTTTTCTAATGCCTTTCTAGCTGCTTTCTGCAGCTAGATCCTTCAGATGCTTTAGCTGGTGACCCTTCTAGATCTGCAATTGCTCCGGGTACCATGTAGAAATTTCTGAATCTTAATTCTTATGCAGAAATGATTTCTGTTAATTTGGTTAAGCTTCTCCTACTTATGCAAGATATCAATTGAATAAATTCAAGTTAACATCAAAGCAAAACACATAACAGATCTCTACCAATTCAGATCTAGAATAAGCACATGCACACATAGACAAAGTGACAGTTATTTCTGGACAAACTGTCCCCGCAAAAACTCAATGTGGGAAAACCGGTCTCTGGCTACTGGAGGGCTCTATTATTAAGAATATTTCTGAATACACAACTCTGGGTTCCAGATCTGGAAAACCCTACAGAGAAAACTCTAGATCTGCAACACCTGGCTGATCTAAGACCAACAATATTGACTGATCCACACCCTCCAAGCAGTTTACAAAGCTTAGCTAGATCTGAGCCTAAAACCTCAATCACGCAGCACAGAAGGCCTCAAATGCTGTTGGCCCATCCTTTGGGGGAAGGAATGCATTACCTCGAGGCCAGGTAGAGTACGGTCCACTACAACCTAAGGTTCTCTACGTAATCCTGGAAGGATTTTCTGCACAGAAAGTCTGTGTCTTGTTCTTCCAGCTGCTTCTTTCTTTCATTGCTCTAACATTGTCGTCTGCTTGCCCACTCTTGCCTTCCCTGCGCCTGTCTTTCTGAACTCTTCTCTACTTCTTATTATATTCTAGACCAGGAATCAGATCATCCCCTTGGTCTAAATTCCCCTCTCTGCAACTGAAACACTTGAGAATTATTAGCAACCCTGCCCTAGAATCTCAGCTTAGCTTTAGTGCTCTGCCTCTGTGTGTCTTACAAATGACCCCAAGCCTTTCCTTTATACTTTTCTCGTTGACAAATCAACGACCAAGATTAAATCTTTAATTAATGGCTAAGATTAAAAGAAAGCTTGATCCGTGTGACTTAAAACAATTTCATCACATGTTTAATTAAATTCACTTTAATTATTTTATTTTCCTAAGTTTTAACTTAGGAAATACATTAAAATAATTAATTAATTTAATATCTCCTAAACCAGATGAAATTTCCCAAATCCATTTCTGGGTCTTGTAGATCAAGTGAACTCTAGTCCTTCCTCAAAATTTGGGACCTAGAGCACAACTGATGCTACCCCAAATACACAAAATCTCAATAGTTATCTCTCTAAGACAAGAACTCTACAAACTGAAGATGTCAAAAGAAGAAGGTATAGCCTCATACTTTATGAGGATATCTGAAATCAGGGATCAACTTCAAGAACTGGGTGAAGTCATATCTGATAGAGAAATGACTAGAGTAGTACTAAATGCATTAACGGAGGAGTGGGGTAACTTTATGTTGAGGCAATTTAATTACTTGTCATTTAATTGTCAACCAGGGGGTTTCGTAAAACTTGTGAAGCATGCATGCACTATATATGCTAGAAATTAACTTCCAATTTAGATTAATCTAACTATGAAATCAATTGATGACAAACCAAATTCACCTATTCTAATTTACGCAAAGATACTGAAATGAAATTCTAATCTATTGAAGAAAAATTGCAATCTATTCATGAAAAGATATTCAAGATGAACATGCATCTCTTGAAAATGAATCTTTTCATCTAGGAATTGAAATGACAGGGCATGAAAACCTATTCTAATAAAACAGTAAATCACACTTGCATAAATTCAAATCACACCACACCCTGCAGAATTGAAATCAAACTTAATCTAATGACAAGAAAGTAAATCTATGCTAATGACATAAAATGAAAAGAATACGATACATCTCACATTCATTAGATGGCCAATCCAAAGGACATGAGGATGAAAAGTTGAGAGGCTTCAAATGCAAGCATAACCAATTCAAAGTGAATATTACTCATGAGCATGGTGCCAAATCCAACTTCTTTATTCAAAACATGAACATTTCTCCAACTTTACACATGCCTTTGAAAGGAGAATGCTCTCTTATTTATACAAGAACATAAGAAGCTACCTCGTTAATGGGGATCCACTATTCTCTCCCTAGATCCCTAAAAATATCATAGAATTACAACTTAGATAGGTAATGATGAGACACATATCTTCTTTGACCTTTATCCAAATCTCCTTCCATATCTTAAAGGGAATTCGAATTTGAGCATTGGAGGCCACATAAAGATGCCTTGGAAGCTTCCAAATGACCTACACTTGTCATGAAACTCAAGCCACTTTTAGGTATTAGCAAGTATATGTCATTTTTCTAATTTTTAATCATTAATTCACTTATAAACACTTGAAAAATATAACTTTAGGAAAATACAATTATGAACCCATATGATGATAGAGATGTAGGGTTATATAGTGACAAAGTGATGGAATGAAGGTGATAAAGGTGAAATGAAGGTGTGAATGAAGTGAAAATATATGTCATTTTAAAGAAATTTTGGAGACTCAACACTTTACTTCAAGTATTTATGGGAAGAAAGAAGCTACTCCATTCCATGAGCTGTGGTCACTATGCAAGATTGAAGAATCCAGGCTAAAGGAAAAATCTAATGTGGGATCAAGTGAGCAAAATCAGGCATATACTGCAATGACAAAAAGAAAGGGAAAATTTGGAAAGTTTGGCCCTCCGAAAAAGAAGAACATGGCCAAGATTCAAAGCTATGGGTGTCAAGAATATGGGCACTATAGAAGAGATTGTCCTAAGCTCAAGAAGGACAATAACAAAAGAGAAAGTGAAGAAGCCCATATCACCAAGGAAGTGGAGGAAGCTGAAAAGAAGAAGTCCAAGAAAGAGGAAGTAAAATATCTCTAGTATGATTGAGATAGTCTTCCTCACCTATTTCTTTTCAAGTTCCTGTTTTCAAGTTTTCCTGTATAAATATCATTAGGAGCATGATAGGATGCATCATGGCATCACAAAAGCATTAGAATCAAGAGCTCGCGACATCATCATAGAGTAGCATGATTGAAAATTGAAATCTATGGTAGTCAACTATGGGAGGATATAGTTCTTGGGTACCTCTTTAGAAGCATGAATGGTACTTATGGGAAAAAGGAAAAAGTCGTCCAGGACAATGCTCATCATGCTTAAGTTAAAAGGGAAACATATGCTGGATGGGGATACACTAGATCCTCAAGATTCTTTGATGGAATCTTCATCAAAAGATTCACCGATCAAGAAAGGAAGCAAGTATTTCATCAAGAATTCCACACTTGTGGAATTCATGGGATGATGGTATGATAGCATAAAAGGTAAAACAAATCAAGGGATTGAAGCTCTTTCAATCAAGGAAGTTGTTGCAGGAAGTGTGGATGACCCAAAGGAAAATGAGGTATGTATGCTTATACTCAATAAGGAAGAGTTATGCAGGTAATATGGATCAACGCTATATCTGGAGAGCAGGATCAAAGGAAAAATAATCTTCTCCTCTAAAAGGATGCAAGAAGGCATGATTCGCACTTTGTCTAGATAAAATTAACATAATATGTCCTCCTCCGAAATATGAGGTGGTTGACCAAATTGGAGGAACTATGAGCAAAATTTTCCGGAAAAAAATGTGTGAAGGAAGAAAGGAAGAGATCGTGGAATGTGCAACTATGAAGGCAATCAACATCCGAGAACTGAAATATTTGACTATGATATCTCCCGGAAAGATATGAAGACTCTGATGGAAGTCTGAAAAAGATGGAGACCCTTTACAATGAATATCTTTTGGGGATGTGTCGATATGTATGCAGGATGTTGATGCAAACTAGAAGACATCATGATGAAAGACCATCACAAAGGTAATTTTGATTTAATGTTCATTCCTTTATTTTTGAACAAATATCTGGATGGGCTTATGTAGGGTTGCCGAGGAAAGAACTATGGATGTCTTCCACTGTTGATGACCATGTAGTAGGACGAAAGATCCTTAAGGAAACATGGTATGAAGAAGGCAACATGGCACGAAGGAAGACTAGATATGGATTGATGAGACACTTTTCGATAAAAGGAATAGTGACATGATTCAAGGATGAAAGTGATGGATGGTTTGTGCCTTGAGTAGAAGTCCCAAAATATCAAGACTCTTGAATAACAAAAAGAAGATAATGACATCGTGAGGAGGAGTTCTTCAAGCAACTGGTTGCCCCATCATCTCCACTTGAGGAGCTGTTGTAGGTCCCTAATTAAGAGGAAGCCTAGAAACAAGTTTCTTACTTGGAAGAAACTTGGAAGCAAAATCCCTAGGACAAGAGGGAGCTTAGGTACATTCCTTCCATAGGAATGAGTACATTCCTTTATTGGAATAGATATGTCCTCCATAATTAAGAGGGGGATATAGACATATCATTCTTGTCTTCACTTGGGAAGAAAGAATGGAGGATTGGGTAAGCATCTAGCATCTGATGCTCTTTGAGGCTGTGTTAGTGCATCCAAGACGAGTATTCATAGAGGACCGATATTCTTTGAGGATTGAGAATCCAAGATAAGAATAATCTTGTTGGAACACACTATGAGACCCTGGGTGTGGTATGTTCCGAGAGAGACAATGATGAGGGTGTCTATACATCTTTGGTCTCGCCAGCATTGTGCTTTGATCTTGTGGAGAGATAGAGTTGTTAGTCAAGGGCTTGCTATGTGACAATGTTGGTTGACATAATGCTAAATAGATGGGTTACCAATCCGACTCTTCTTATGAGAATTCTTTAGATTGAGAATGACTAAGTACCATCATGAATACCTCCCTAGTTAAGAGGGAGTGTTGAAAAGTGTAATTCGGTTCGGTCTTCATAATGACATGTGTAATTTTGATTTTATGTAATTGATGTAAAGAAGAAAAATAAAATTATTATTGTAATGCTTGTCTCATGGGTTTCACGAGCAAGGAATTTTATTTTAGTGATGGCTCCCATTGTGAGCCTTTAGGATTTGTCATCTGTGAAAATTTCATCAATTGCAGGAATTGGAAAATATTCTTCTAACTGTAAATTAATTATGCAGTTTATTTGCTACGACAAACAACGAATAAATGCACAACTGCAATTTATACAATAAATTTAATGCGGAAAATAAAATATTGGAAACAGAGAAATTCGAGCACACACACAAGAATATTAACACAGTTATTTTTGGACAATTGTCCCTAGAAAAACCAAACTTGGGAAAACCGGTGCAGCAGATGAGGGTTTTCTTATTAATCTTCAGCAACAAATTTGAGTACAAGAATTTTGGATGCCCTACTGACAATCTGAACTGAAGGAAATACTGAGAGAATATTTGTGAGAATTTTCTCACACTCCACAACAACTTTTTGAACCCGAGATGGACCCTCTACCTTTATGTCGGACCCTCTGCGTCACCCTCTATGCAGTGAATGCGTAGAGCTCTTGTGGACTTTACTCTTCCTTATGCTGCCTCTTCCAGAATCCGAAAATCTTCCTTCTAGACTTCTGCTGCTACCCTCTCTCACCTGCTATTCACCATCTGTCTCTATCTCCTTTGCTGAATCACAGCGATTGAGAAAATCGAACTGACTGGGGAACTGAGTAACTGCACTGGTGTGTTTTGTTGAGAATTTGGTAGGGAAGTGTTTAATTCAAATTCTCTACTTGATAATTACTTGTGAGCTTACTTCTTTTACTTATGTCTTCTCTTCTTAGCGTATTATGTCTTTCATCAAGTCAATTATCAAAACACAAGAGACACAAATTTAGGCTCTTCAAGCCAGGGCCAAAACCTCTCCCTCTTGGAGAGGAAAACCCACAAGAAATTCTTCTTATAGACTTTCAGATGACAAGTACCATGACCATGACACAAATCCTTGACCTTTGTAAGCCTCCAAGACCTTGTCACTGCTTCTTCCTTGACTCCTTATGATGATCCTTCTTTTCTGCACTGTCCTGCACCATCCTGCACCTTTCTGCACCAAAACTAGAGAGCTCGGTCTCTACTTGTATTCTTCCTTTTTTAAGATATCAACACCTTGTCATAGATTGACTTGTGCACACCTTGCACCTCTACATACTATAATATTCCCAATTAGCAATGGCTAATTGGAATATTCGATTTTGGTCAATTTTGCCTTATGTAGTTAGATTTGAGTAGAGGGGAACATAACTCACTTTAAAAATAAAGTGCACTCCCTAGTAGACACAACGTGGTAACTTAAGTGAGCCAAGGGGGCCAAGAGACCATGAAGAGAGGGGGCCCACGTAGACCACATGGAGGGACTGCGCAGGCCAAGTTGAGCACGTAGCAAAGGGAGGCTACGTTGGAGGAGGTGGGCCTTAGGGTTTGAGAGAGGCCAATGCTATATAGAGAGGAGAGCCTCCTCATTTTGATCATTCGAGTTTATGCATTTGGAGCTGGTCATTACGACTTTGAGCACGCTGGTTTTTTAGCCTATCTGCAGCACTGTTTAGTGCATTGAGTGTCTCCGTTCGGAGATCTCACCATCAGCCCCGGGAGACTTCGAGTGCTCGCTCGGGTGAGGCATTCCCATGAGTATTTTTGCAAGAGGATCGAGTTGCGGCATTTGTGGAGGAGCATTGCATCTATTGACTGCGCAGTCCTGAGAGGGAGGACGCAGCCCATATTGGGGAAGCTCCGGTGTGGTATTCTTAAGGAGGATTTTGGTCAAGAGATTGAGCATGGGGACAACCCTTGCCTCTTGGAGACTTTTTGTTGAGCGGGAGGTCATATTTTTGAGGATTCCATTCAGTCTCAGCATGGCCCTTAGGAGGATAGCGTAGATCCTCAAGGGAGGTATTTTCAGAGGTTGTCCATTCCAGAAACGCTGTCTGGGCTTTTCTGGGTTTGGTGAGGAGAGGCTGATTCCAGAGTTTCAGCTTATTCCGAGTAGGGGAGCAGCCCCGTATACTCATCTTGTTCCAGCAGCAGCAGCTTGGACGCAGATCAGAGAACAACCATTCCAGCAGCATTCTAAGAGTATTTCTTAACTTGCCTTGTGCAGGTTTAGGTGCCATCACTCTGATCACCTATTGTACTCACTTATATTTCTCAGTATAATAAAATGGCTCAGCATTCTCTCTGCATTTCTTGAGTATCTGTTACATGTTCTATATATATGCTATTGAATGCTTGCACTACTGTTATTTTTCTCCTCGAGCATTCCAGTTTCTATACCACTTGGTGTGTTTTCCCCATACTCTTAGACAGAGTCTGGAAAGGGCCAGATAGCCTCCAGATCTCACCCTCTTTTCAGATGCACAAATGGTTGAGAGGAGAGGCATACCGACAGAGAGCTTCGATGGATTTTCAGTGTTGGTCCCAGGAGATCAAACGATGCAGTGTGTCAGGTATGTTCTAAAGCTGGCTGTGATGATGGGTACCTACACAGTGACCGACCACTTTTTCGTGGTCAACATACCAGATACCAATGTGGTATTGGGTGTACAGTGGCTGATTACTTTGGGGAAAGTCACCACAGATTGGGAGGCCTTGGAGATGGAGTGGGATGATAAGAAGGCCGGGAAGCATGAGAAGATACGTGGGATGCACACTTACCCACCTCAGACTGTTTCAGCTCACCGGATGGAGGCAGACTTCCGAAAGGGAGACATAGAGTGGGTAGTTGAGTTGCGGGCATCAAAGGCAGGGACTACCGGACAGACAGTTCATCCGGATATACAGGCCATCCTTGATAGGTATGATACGGTATTTGGAGAGATACCGCCAGGACAGCCACCAGATCGGGGGTTTGAGCACACTATTGAGCTAGAGCAGGGCATCCAGGCCGTTATTACCACACCCTATAGGCACCCCAAGGCCTATCGGGATGAGATTGAGCGGGCCATCCAGGAGTTGTTAGCTCTTGGACATTTTCGGCCTAGCACCAGTCCTTTTGCCTCTTCGGTGGTGTTGGTGAAGAAGAAGGATGGCACATTGAGAATGTGCATTGATTATAGGGCCCTGAATAAGAAGACCATGAAGAACAGGTACCCCATACTGCGGATTGACGAGCTGATGGATGAGTTGAGAGGAGCACAATTCTTCTCAAAGATCAATTTGAGATCCGGGTACCACCAGATTCGCGTGAAACAGGACATTCCCAAGATCGCTTTCAGGTGCCATTACGACCACTTTGAGTTTTTGGTTATGCCTTTCGGGCTAACCAACGCCCCAGCTACTTTCCAGTCATGCATGAACCATATCTTCCGCAGTCATCTGAGGAAGTTTGTGTTGGTCTTTTTCGATGATACACTGATATATAGTAGGACTTGGAAGGAGCATCTCCAGCACATAGAGGCAGTACTGCATATCTTGGAGGAGCAACAGTTCTATGCTAAGCTCTCCAAATGTGAGTTTGGTTTGACGGAGATGTTGTATTTGGGACACATCATAGGAGTGGACGGAGTGAGGGTCCACGAGGAGAAGATCAGGGCCATTAGAGATTGGCCAGAGCCGAGAAACGTGACGGAACTTCGAGGATTTGTTGGCATCTGCACATATTACAGGAAGTTCGTCAAGAGTTTCTCTCAGCTTGCGGCACCCCTTATAGATTTGACGAAGAAGGGGGCATTCAGTTGGTCAGATACAGCACAGTGGGCCTTTGACAGGCTCAAGGAGGTTATGAGCAGCTGTCCAGTGCTTGCGTTGCCAGATTTTACGCAGCCTTTTGTTTTGGAGTGTGATGCGTCGGGAGAGGGGATCGGTGTAGTCTTGATGCAGGGAGGCCACCCTATAGCCTATGAGAGCCGGAAGCTCCTTCCTCATGAGCGGTTGTATCCTATATACGACAAGGAGATGCTAGCCATTATGCATGCATTGGCCAAATTCCGGCATTACTTAGTGGGTAACAGGTTCCGGGTGAGGACTGATCACAACAGCCTCAGGTTCTTTTTGGAGCAGAAATAGCTACAGGAGAGGCAATAGAAGTGGATCAGCAACATCCAGGCTTATGACTTTGACATTGAATATGTCAAGGGGAAGAACAACGTGGTAGCCGATGCACTTTCACATAGACCAGCCACGTTGTCTCTGATGAGCTTGGATACAGATTGGAAGGCTCGACTCTTGGTGGAGTACTCCAAGTATAGATTTGCCTGTGAGGTTCTGGATGGTCAGGTGACAAATGACAGATATAGGGTGATAGATGAGATCATCTACTACAGAAATAGGGTCTTCTTGGCTAAGGGCTCCCAGCTCAAGAAGAAGATACTTCAGGCGTCACATGACTCACCATTGTCTGGCCATCAGGGGTTTACCAAAACCTACCGGGCTATTTGAGAGAGGTTCTCATGGAAAGGCCTCAAGGAGAACGTGCTCCAGCATATCAGGGAGTGCGAAGTTTTCCAAAGAAACAAGGGGGAGATGAACCATCCCGCAGGTTTGTTGCAGCCTCTTCCCATTCTGGAGGGGAAATGGGAGAGCATTTTGATGGATTTCATCACAGGGTTGCCCATGGTGTAGGGCAAGGACTGTATATACGTCGTCGTTGATCGGCTGACGAAGTACACACACTTTTTCGCCATATCTGCACACTATTCAGCAGCACAGGTGGCGGAGCTGTTCTTCAGAGAGATCTTTAGGTTACATGGTCTTCCCAAGACCATCATCAGTGACAGGGACAGCCGCTTTATGGGCGGATTCTGGCAGGAGCTTTTTCGGCTGGTGGGGACGGAGTTGACACCGAGCACTAGCTACCACCCACAGACAGATGGGCAGACAGAGATAGTTAACAATGGAGGGCTACTTGCGTAACTATGTTAGTGGGCAGAAGAGAGCGTGGCTGAAGTGGCTGCATCTGGGGGAGTACTGCTACAACAACACACATCACATGTCCATCGGTATGTCTTCGTTCTATGCTTCGTATGGGTACCATTCTTTATCTTTTGCTGATGTGATGTTTGGTGGTAGCAAGGCTCCGAGAGCCAAAGATTGGATCCAAGAGAGTCAGGACATTCTTCGAGCTCTCAAGGATAACATGGCTACAACACAGAACCAACACAAGCTGTATGCCGACAGGGGTCAGATGGAGAGACAGTTTGAGGTAGGAGACTTGGTCTACCTACGTTTACAGCCATACGGAAAGTCGTCACTGAAGCAGAAGGGAGCTGAGAAGCTCAAGCGCCGTTTTTATGGGCCATACAGGGTGATACGCAGGGTTGGACAGGTGGCTTATGAGTTGGCGCTGCCCCAAGGCAGCAAGATTCATAACATTTTCCATGTATCATGCCTGAAGAAGGCATTGGGGTAGCAGGTGACAGTGACAGAGGAGCTACTGCCTACAGATGATGAGGGGCATTTGGTATTACAGCCCGAGGCCATTATTGATACCAGGGAGAGGCAGCTGCGGAACAGGACAATTCGGGAGTTCTTGGTGAGGTGGAAGAATTTGCCGGATGAGGGTGCTACTTGGGAGAGTGAGAAGATCTTGCAGCATCCATCACTACAGTTGCTTGGGGTCAAGCAACATTTTGCCGGGGGAGATTGTAATATTCCCAATTAGCAATGGCTAATTGGAATATTCGATTTTGGTCAATTTTGCCTTATGTAGTTAGATTTGAGTAGAGGGGAACATAACTCACTCTAAAAATAAAGTGCACTCCCTAGTAGACACAACGTGGTAACTTAAGTGAGCCAAGGGGGCCAAGAGACCACGAAGAGAGGGGGCCCACGTAGACCACATGGAGGGATTGCGCAGGCCAAGTTGAGCACGTAGCAAAGGGAGGCTACGTTGGAGGAGGTGGGCCTTAGGGTTTGAGAGAGGCCAATGCTATATAGAGAGGAGAGCCTCCTCATTTTGATCATTCGAGTTTATGCATTTGGAGCTGGTCATTATGACTTTGAGCACGCTGGCTGTTTAGCCTGTTTGCAGCATTGTTTAGTGCATTGAGTGTCTCCGTTCGGAGATCTCACCCTCAGCCCCGGGAGTCTTCGAGTGATCACTCGGGTGAGGCATTCCCATCAGTATTTTTGCAGGAGGATCGAGTTGCGGCATTTGTGGAGGAGCATTGCATCTATTGACTGCGTAGTCCTAAGAGGGAGGACGCAGCCCATATTGGGGAAGCTCCGGTGTGGTATTCTTCAGGAGGATTTTGGTCAGGAGATTGAGTAGGGGGATAGCCCTTGCCTATTGGAGACTTTTTGTTGAGCGGGAGGTCATATTTTTGAGGATTCCAGTTAGTCTCAGCGTGGACCTTGGGAGGATAGCATAGATTCTCAAGGGAGGTATTTTCGGAGGTTGTCCATTCTAGAAACACTGTCTGGCCTTTTCTGGGTTTGGTGAGGAGAGGCTGATTCCAGAGTTTCAGCTTATTCTGAGTAGGGGAGCAACCCCGTATACTCATCTTGTTCCAGCAGCAGCAGCTACATGGCAGTTTTCCAGCAGCTTGGACGCAGATCAGAGAACAACCATTCCAGCAGCATTCTGAGAGTATTTCTTAACTTGCCTTGTGCAGGTTTAGGTGCCATCACTCTGATCACCTATTGTACTCACTTATATTTCTCAGTATAATAAAATGGCTCAGCATTCTCTCTGCATTTCTTGAGTATCTGTTACATGTTCTATATATATGCTATTGAATGCTTGCACTACTGTTATTTTTCTCCTTGAGCATTCTAGTTTCTATACCACTTGGTGTGTTTTTCCCATACTCTTAGACAGAGTCTGGAAAGGGCCAGATAGCCTCCAGATCTCACCCTCTTTTCAGAGGTGAAATATCTGGTAAATGCCCTCCCAGTCCATCTCTGGTTGGAGTTTGCTTGTGTTTTAGAGATATCCCTAAAAGGGGATATTACACATACCCTTGCTGGCTGGTCTTCAATCTGTACACTGATCTTTACACATCATCACTCCTTTTGTTGGACAGATCACCTTCTTCACATTATGTAGATATCCTTTTCTAGCATTGTATACTTCACTGAGCAACCCTTATCTTACCTCGCACTCACTGTAATTATGTCTGTCCTCCGCACCAAAGATTAGTCCCGCAACCTCACATTTATATAACAAACCCTTATCCTAAATTCCTTCTTGTTGATCTGCTCCTCTATTCTTCAATCCGCAGTTCTGTTCTCCCTTTCTCGCATTATATTTCAGTCCTGAAACTCGCACTTAATCACAAAACCTTGTCCAAATTTCTGTGTCAAATTAAGATCCGTATACTCCTTTAAATAGTTGATCCTGATTGTAAATTAGCCGACCTATCCTTAGGTTATGAAGCCGACTTGATTAAGGTTATATAAAACGACTTGTAGAGGTTATTTACCAGCGTATTGAAGGCTTTCTTGAAGAGTATATACATCATATATTTCACCATTCTTGAGTCATATTGTTGAGCTACTTTGACAAGGTCTTTGAGGCATACTTCATTGACTTGACTCTTCATATACATGACTCTTAATTAATACATTTATGCCAAGATGACAAATCCCTAAAAGACATCAAGAAGAAGTCTTTTGACCTATAATAAAAACCTTGCTCATGAAACCCATGAAGCAAGCATGACAAAAATACATTTTATTATCTTTGTCTTCTTCATTACATAAATACATAATTACATAGTCAATATGAAGACCGATCCTAGTTACACTTTCCAACACTCCCTCTTAACTAGGGAGTTATTCATAATGGTACATGGTCACTTTCAATCTGAAGAATCTCATAAGAAGAATTAGATTGGTAATTGCATCTGTATAGCATCATAGCAACCAACATTGTCCTAGCGCAAGGCCTTCACTAACAACCCCATCTCTCAACGAGACAATGAGCTACAATGCTGGTGAGACACATGACTTATAGACACCATAGTCATTGTCTCTCCAAGGTACATACTCCACCCGGGTGTTCCCAGAGTATGACCTTCTTGGATTATTCTTCTCTTTGGTAGCTATCCTTCAAAGAATATGGGTCCCCGACTACTCTTATCTTGAATTCCCTATATCATTCTCAAAGAGTATCATATGCCAGATGATTACCCAATCCTCCATTCTGTCTTCCAGGTGAAGACCAAAATGATGTGTCTATCCATTCTCTCCTCATGGACTTCACTAAGACTTACGACGGTTAGTTCTGGTCTAGTGCATGACACATGAATTAGAGAATCATATCTGTCACTTCCTTTTAATTCATGAAGGACACACTTCAAGTTTCTTCCAAGTAAGAAACTTAGTACCAAGCTCCCTCTTAACCAAGGACCTGCAGCAGCAATGATGAAAACACCCAGCTGCTCATGAAGAATTCCTCTCCTCGATGTCATGGATTTCGATATTGAGGAATCTTCAACTTTAGCTCCATAAGGCACAGATCATCTATCACTTTCATCCATGAGTCATGTCATCTTCCAGAAAGTGATTCATCAGTTTTTCACATCTGGTCCACCTTTATGCCATGCTGAGTTCCTTCAAACCGTCTCCCAAGGATCTTACATTTTTCCACATGGTTGGCACCCTTGCATAAACTTATCCAGATTAACATATACATAGGAACTTTTAAATCAAAAGTTACCTCAGTGATGATATTTCACCATGACATCTTCCTGTAGGCATCAACATCCTCTATTCAGAGTGAAACATCTCCTAAAGATATGTATTGTCAAGGGTCTTCTTCCTTACCATACTTTTTTCAGAGTCCACATATCTTCCCAGGAGATCTCCTAGTCACATCTTCTTGGCTTCCAGATAATAACTGCTTCTTGACATGGTTGCACTTTATGATCTCTTCCTTTTTTTCTCCACATAGCTTCATTGCCAGGAACTTCCAGTATTCAGTTCCTTGTTTGTATACAACCATCTCATATTCCATTTGAGGACATATTTAATTTCATCTGTTAATGGCAACTTGTGCACCAAAAGAGATCCTCCTTCCTTTGATCATACTTCTAAAGATAGAAGTCCATCACGTACAACGCTACAACCATATGACATGACTGTTAGGATATTCCGACACATAGGAAATAGTTAAGTACAACTTAGTCTAGTGTAGAGTTAGGTAAAGTATGTTTCTTTACTATGTAAATTTGTAACTTATAATCCGACGGTCACGATTTGTAGTGATCCGACGGTTCACTCTCTCTTTGGTATTAACGACACTTGATCCGTGGCTTAACACTCAATTGGTCCATGATCTCTATTTAAAGAGCATGGAGGGTCATTTTTCTGGTAACCATTTATGAGAGAAACATATGTAACTTTTCTTTTTATATTAATAAATTGCCTGAAGTGGCCGCGTTGGCTCAGGCCATAGACTGTTTCCCTCTGCGAGGGTTTTAACCACGTGATACACTGATATACTAGTGTACTGATTTGTGTTCTGTTTGTGAGCGGTGATCTTTGGTGTTTGATCTAAGGAACTTACCCTGTAAATTCCTACATGGTATCAGAGCTATTTTGAGGGCCGCATTCGTTGTTGATCCAAATCCGAAGCCAGTTTGACTGCATGCGACTATTGTTTTCTAGATCTACTATTTCTGAACTTTTTCGGGCCTGGAGAACTGCTCTATTGTGTCCGGTGCGTCTGTTACAGTGAGGAACCCCTTTCGTTTCATGCGAAAAGGTTTCTGGTTGCCCAAGTTATGTCATTTTAGATCTGGAGGTACAAAGTATCTTCTTTGCAGTTATATTTGTTAATCGTTCTGTTTATTTCGGTACCCTCTGTTTATTTCGGTTTATATTTTTTTATTTATTTGTCGGATCTATACCCTCTTCCCTGTGTATGCTCTTTGCTCTGCGCTGTGTGCGATCTTGGCAAATCAGAAACAGGGAGAAGGGATTTTTTTTTGCTATGTATGCTCTTTCCCCGTGTCTTTGTGCGATCTCGGGAAATCATAAATAACGAAAAAAGGATAGTTTCCGGTAAGGCTAACTAAAAATCTAACGTTTTGTCGTAAGGCTTGCATTTCCTTTTTTTTTTTTGTGCACGAATTTTGTGTTTTTTTTTTTGCAGGAAAAAGCACACACACCGAAGAGTAAAAAAAAAAAAAACCCTTCCTCCTTTCAAACAATTATAGAATCTTTTTACTAGCTCACTTGGTGTAAAGTTAGTTTATGAGAATAGAGGTCTTGGGTTCAAGTCTCTTTCTCAAGCTTCTTTTCGTAAATTTTTTTTGTTAAAGGGGCGGGATTTTTTTTGAAAGTAGAACTTCATCATCAAATTTCAAACTGTTCCTGTAACTATTCGGCATCTACAACATAGTTTTTTCAACAAGGCATAACTTCTTCATTCGGAAGCCGTTTTTTTTTAATCGGCCTAATTTTTCGAGACCTTTCCATTGGAGCAGTTAGTTTCAGCGCTTTTCAACTTTAGTTTAAAAAAAAAATTGGAAAGTGCATGTCCGGTTATTCTTAATAGCACCAATTATTTCCAATGGCTACCTCACATGGTAGATTTTCTTAGAAGTAAAGGGCTTTATAGAATAGCCACAGGACAAGAAACTAAACCTTCCGATGACGATAAAGTCGCTAAATGGGAAAATAAACAAGATCAAGCACGAGGGTTGATAGGAATGTCCATTGCTCAAGATCTTCGATTTCATATCCTTGACATTGACAACCCTAATGAAGCCCTGAAAAAGCTAAATACTGTTTTTGGCATTCAAAATCAAATTAGGGCCCACCAACTTGTAAATTAGTTGCTTACTTTGGACCCCAATAATTTCTCCTCTATTGAAGATTTTTTGTCCAAATTCAAGACCCTTAGACTTCTTTTAGAAGGTTGTAAGGTCAAAAAGAAAGATGGTAGCCTCATCTATTCCATTCTTGCTAAGCTTGGCCCTGCCTACTCTGTATTTGTTTCCACCTTCCATTCCACTGGAGAAGCCCTCATTTCTCAAGGAACAGCCTACAAGAACCCCTCTTTTGATGCCTTTTGCGATTCTTTGATAAGAGAATAAGAAAAACTCTTACACCTTGGTCTTATCACTTCTGGAAACGCTTCTAAGAAAGCCTTAGCAACCCAACAACAACCATATCAAAAGAATCCCAAGAAGCAGTATCCTAAAATGTATGGTCCCAAACCAAACAAGGGTCCTAAGCAATTTCTGCCGCAAATTGATAAAGCAACTCACCAAACTGATAAGACAACTAAAAACAAAGGGAAGAAAACAGATAGACATTGCAACTTTTGTAATAGTGATGGCTATGTAGAGTCCAAATGTTTCAAGAAGATGGAAGACTTGGAAGCAACAATGAAGAAGCACCACATCAATTTGGAGAACTCTTCAACTTCATCTTCAGGAATGGCTCTTTCTGCTTGTGGTTGTCAAGCATCTGGTTATGCATTAAATGTATCTTCTTCTTCTCATTCTCATGAGTGGTTCATTGGTTCTGGAGCTTCTTACCACATGGCTAAAAATAAAGCCATGTTTTCTTCTTTAAATGATTGTAACACAAAACATATTTATGTTGGTGATGATAGATCTCTTAGTGTTGTAGGATCTGGAACCATTCATTTAGATAATGGTCAGTTTAATGATGTACTATGTGTTCCTACCTTGTCATGCAACCTTCTATCTGTTTATCAGATAACTCAATTAGGTGAAGAGAAAATAGTTGAATTCTCACCTCATGAGGTTGTAATCAAGGACCTCAAAGATCCTAGACATATTTTAGCTACTGGCATTGCTGATGATTCCACAAGGTTGTATAAGTTTGACAACTTTGGGTCATCATGTCTTACGTTTTTGTTGCTCATAATGATCAAGTGAGCAAACTTTGGCATGAGCAATTTGGTCACTTAAACTATCGCTCTCTTCAAACTCTATGTAAAGAAAATATGGTGACAGGTCTTCCTATGGTATCTTGCCGAGATGGTGTTTGCTCCGGATGTGTACTCAGAAAACATCATTGGGATAGTTTTGACAAACGTGCCTCTTGGCACGCTTCAGCCCCTTTGCAGTTTGTGCACAGTGATTTATGTGGTCCACTTTCTGTTGTTTCTTTCTCTGGTTGCAAGTACTTCTTAACTTTCATTGATGATTTTTGTAGACGCACTTGGGTATACTTCTTAAAACTCAAGGGTGAAGTTTTCAACATGTTCTTGGCCTTTAAGGCCTTTGTTGAGAAACAATTTGGACATCAAATTCTTAAGTTAAGATCAGACAATGAAGGAGAATATGTTAACAACAAATTTATCAACTTTTGCACTGAGCATGGCATTCAATTGCAACATACTGTTCCATATACTCCACAACAAAATGGTGTAGCTGAAAGGAAGAATCACACCTTAAAAGAAATGGCTAATTGTATGCTTCAATCTAAAGTACTTAGTCTCAATTTTTGGGTAGAAGCAATTAACTGTGCAAATTACATAGTAAATTGCACTCCTACTAAGGTTTTAAGGAACATAACTCCAGAAGAAGCTTGGAGCTCAATCAAACCAGATGTAAGTTACTTTCGTGTTTTTGGAAGTGATGCTTGGGCCCATATTCCAGATGCGAAACATAAAGCCTTAGAACCTAAGAGTGAAAAGTGCATTTTTGTTGGATATTCTGGAGATGTCAAAGGATATAGACTTCTTCAACCAAAATCCAAAAATATAATCCTTAGAAGAGATGTAAAATCTGATGAAAATATATCACCTAGATCGACAGGTGTGCCATCTTTGGCCTGCGAGCCTGATTCGACATATGTGCCACCTCTCTCTATCTCTTCTATTTTTGATAGCATTCCTTCTAGTTCAGATGATGACAACGAGGATGACAATCCTCCTCTACCTCTTGAAGATATTCCTTCAGCTCCACAGCTTCCAAGATGGGTCCGCTCTACTCGGGATGCAGTAGGTTCTCTTGCAGGTGATCCTGCAGATCGACGACATACACGTTCTTAGTTCGAAAGAGCCTCTTCCTTATTGGCTCAAGTTCCAGAAAATCCTGATCCCGACACCTTTGAAGAAGCTTCTGGTCATCCAGATTGGGATGAAGCTATGCATGAAGAATATTGTTCCTTATTGGCAAACGATACTTGGGATCTTGTTCCTCTTCCAAAGGGAAGAAAACTTGTTAGATGCAGATGGGTTTACAAAACAAAGTTTGGCCCTGATGGAAAAGTGAATAGGCATAAAGCTCGCCTTTTGCTAAAGGATTTTCACAAGTTGAAGGCATTGACTATACTGAAACTTTCTCCCCTGTTGCCAAAATGAATTCTATCTGCCTTGTTCTTTCCCTTGCTGCCTCCTTTAAATGGGAAGTCCATTAGATGGATGTTAAATCCATCTTCTTACATGGATATTTGCATGAAGAAATCTACATGGAACAACCCCCTGGCTTTATCCAAAACGACTCTAGCCTTGTTTGTCACCTTAGGAAGTCTCTCTATGGTCTCAAACAAGCTCCTCGGGCTTGGTATGCTAAAATGGATAGATTTCTATTAGATAATGGCTTTTCTAGGTGTCATTCTGACAACACTGTCTACACCAAGGAAGTGGGTAAGTCCTTCACCATCCTTGTTCTTTATGTTGATGATATTATCCTTACTGGTAGTGATCCCAACCATATAAGCCATGTGAAGTCTAGCCTCAAAAAGAAGTTTGAAATGACAGACTTAGGACAATTGCATTATTTCCTTGGTCTTCAAGTCTTGCAATCCAAAGAATGTATTACCCTTTCTCAGTCCAAGTATGCCTGTGATCTTCTACGCCACTTTCACATAGAAGATTGTAAGCCAATCCCTTCTCCCTTTCAGTCTGGAGTCAAGCTTTCAGTCACTTGTACTACCCCTGAAGTTGATGCTATCTTATACCGTCAACTTGTTGGTAAAATTATGTAACTAACCCATACCCGTTCTGACCTTTCCTTTTTCTGTTGGTCTTGTTGCTCGGTTTATGTACCAACCTCATGAAAGTCACTGGAAAGCAGCTAAAAGAATACTTAGATATATTCGAGGTACAGTTCAGTTCGAGATTCATTACAGTACAGGAGCCTCTCCATTGTTGATTGGTTTCACTGATTCAGATTGGGTTGGTGACCTTGATGATCGAAAGTCTACTGCAGGATATGTATTCACTCTTGGTTTAGGACCTATTACATGGTCTTGTAAGAAACAAAGTGCCGTCTCTCTTTCTTCAGCAGAAGCAGAGTATCGTGGTGCAGTTGAAGCCAACAAGGAAGCCATGTGGCTTCATCAGATCCTGTTTGAATTTGGTCTTCATTAGAAACATCCAACTACACTTTGGTGTGATAATCAGAGTGCCATTCAGCTATGTAAAGATCCAGTTTAGCATCAGCATATGAAACACATTGAGCTCCACATACACTTCATCAGAAAAGCTCATTCATGATCGTGTTCTTGAAGTGCAGTATTGTCCAACCAATGATCGAGTAGCCGATATCTTTACAAAGGTTCTCACAGAAGCGAAGTTTACCAAACTTCGATCCATGCTTGGAGTTCAGGAAAGTTATCATTAAGGGGGGATAGGCTCTAATGCCTCCTTCCTTCTCCTATTGTGTCACCTTTGTAAATCCTTCAATCTTATCCCAAGTTGTTCTTAAGGGGGGATGTTAGGATATTTCGACACATAGGAAATAGTCACCTTTGTAAATCCTTCAATCCTATCCCAAGTTGTTCTTAAGGGGGATGTTAGGATATTCTGACACATAGGAAATAGTTAATTATAACTTGGTCTAGCGTAGAGTTAGGTAAAGTGTGTTTCTTTACTATGTACATTTGTAACTTATAATCCGACGGTCACGATATGTAGTGATCCGACGGTTCACTCTCTCCTCGGTATTACAGACACTTGATATGTGGCTTAATACCCGTTTGGTCCATGATCTCTATTTAAAGAGCATAGAGGGTCATTTGTCCTTAGGTTAGGGTTTTCTAGAGAATATGTCTAGGGTTCTATAAGAACAATCAAGGATGTAGGGAGGGTAGATTTATCAAAAGATGAATCACCCTAAACAAGAATCTTATGATTCAAGACAACTAGACATAATAATGTTAGTAATGTAATGCAAATTTCAAAATATGATGAACGTACTTTTTATATTAAGAGAATTTTATAAGATGTATAGTCTAAGACATACTTGAAGATATTCAAACCTTGTAAGGATTCCTTGAAGTGTTCTCCTTGTATTCAGCCATGATCTTTTACACCTGTAATACATTCTCTCAATCAAAACATGTGATACTAAGAACATGAATTAATTTTGTCAATTTAGATCTTCTATGTAACCATGAAGGATGGAATCCTATGATATCGAAGATCAAGTTATTCATTTTTTCAACTGACAACAAGACTTTTACTTGACATCCTAGATTGCTTGTAAATCCTAGAGGATAAGGATTAAGGTTCTAATATGTATGTTATCTAAGGATTACTATAGCTATAAACAAGGATTATATGAACCATTTAGGATTAGATACATTAAAAATCTAAAGCTTATCAACATACGTACATTGTGAATTACATACCTTGGATTTTATTAGACTTGTTATACTCGTTGTATATGCATCAATACTTGATTTCCTTGAGCTGGTTCGGATTTTCAATTCAGATCATCAAGGCTTCTTTCTCCATAGAATAGATTTCAGATTCCTCAGTTATGTGGAGATGGCCTCGTCTTTGGACCTGTAGTAGTCCTTATCATACCTCTTGAAGTCATAGATCTCCAGAGGCAATTGTACTGATATCCTTGTAGATCTTTTTCGTTGCACTTATATCAGTTCTGTGATAGTATGGTCATCGTTATCACTCCGCCAGATACCTAAGACTGAAGAAGGAATCCCAATAGATGTAACCACAGACCAAGCTTTCTACTTGATAGCTAGCCCTATCAAGTCGGAGATGGCTCTCTCCAAAAGGGTCACAGCCAGAAGGGCTGAGCAATTAGGATTTTTAGGCTACATATTGAGTACAGGGGGTTGTTTTGAATTGATTTGGTTGGGGAATCATTGGATGAAGGAATTAGGTCAAGGAAAGCTAGGTCAAAGCACATGAGTTAGGGTTGCATGGATCAATGGGGCAAGGTAGGTACAATGCTTATCACTTGAAGAGGATTGTGATGGAATGGTGTTGAAGCTAAAAGAAAGCTAAGAAAAGCATAGGAGATCTATTTTTCTCAAACAGATGAAAGTGAACAAACTATGATCAATTACCCAAAACAGAGCATGTGCAAACATGTATTCTGATTATCTAACTTGTAAGAGATCATAACATAGAAATGAAGTGAACATGAATACAATACTTTCAAACATATGATACCGAGTACAATGTTTCCCTTGATTAACTAGCAAACATACAAATTGATTCCAACACGTGCTAAGAGTCAAGTGAGGGACTAAATAGACATGAAAACAAGCTTCACTCATTCTCTGAGGAAGAGATCCACTAATTGCTGAACTGAAAACTGAAGTGTAGGATGGTCCATGTGACTCACTCATTACATTCAACTGATTCATTATGACTCATTAGTGACTTTTACCCGATGAATCTACTCTAGGTAAGTAATCTCAAACATAATTACATTTTACCATCGTTGACCACTCCGTGTCAACGACCCCATAGCAAGATAATCTCTCATTTTTTGCAAACGGGATTCACTGCCCGATGTGTTCACGCCATTCGCATTTCATCGTTAGACCGACAAGCGATAAATGATGTAAACCCATTCTGCATGTAAGACCATCATGTATGTAATGACCTAGGTAAGCCTAGTATGTTGGTGACGATTTCTATCCTAGGAGGTTTTTTGTCTCATCGATTCATTTGTGTTTCTCAACACAAGTGATCTGGGCAGTAGTTTTCCTCTCCAAATTTCTTCAATTGCAGTTAGGCGATTTGTCATCAAGATGCTATGAGTCCGTGTTGTTTTTCATCGAGTCTTTGTAAAAGTAGTTTAGAATAATCTCAGCTAATTGGCTAGATTATTTTATTACAAGCTACTTGGTTTACTAGATCATATATTTTTGAGTCACAAAATTGGGTAGCTGAGGGTCTATCACTATGGGTATTCCCTTTTATGTGTCTAAATGTATTTATCTTATGTAAAGAGGGTTGGAAAAATAATTAAATCCCTTCTCGACTAATTAATTAAATTTTCTGCCAATTTAAATTAAAAATCCTAAGCCATAAATTTAATTAATTTTAAGTCCTAGATTTAAAATTCTTCAAAGGCAAAATTCGTGGGTCCCTAAAAAAATAAATTTTTAAAGGGTCCCGTCAAGGGAATATTACAATGTACAAAATTTTGGACCCTTTTGGCCCAGGTTAAGTCAAAGTCTGTATTGAGGTAATTAACCCAAAAATATTATTTGAGTTAACTAAAAAAGAATTAAATGATAATTGAATTTTCTCAAAATTATAAATTTCGACGGTCCATTAAAAGGACATATAATTAAATATTTTTCTAATGCATTATGAGATTATTTTTGACAAGGATCAACCGAACCAGTCGTTAGAGATTTTAGCTTATAAATTAGAGGTCTTTGTATGTCATTTTGATCCGATCTTTGAATCGTGCACTTGTTCTCGAAGCTCTTGTAATTTTTGATCAATAAACAAAAAGACTTTGGGTTACGTACTTGTGTTCCTTTTCCGCATCTATGTGGTGATATCGTCTCTAAACTCGCTATTTATTGGCATTTGATGGTTGATGGCCTCTATGGATTGATTCGCATACGTATCTTGTGCGTGTTTCGGGTTTTTCTTTAAATTGCATTTTGATTCGATCGAAATATCGGCCATTCATGTTTCTTAATGATGTCATGGTTATTTTTTAAATCACAATCTAAAATTCGTATCTAAGTGTGCAAAGAGATCAATTATTCAAGATTTGAGCGTTTGGGGAAATCTTCAAGCAGATCACCGACTTCGCATTCCATAAAATCCGAAAAAGCCCATTGTTTCCTTATTCTTTGAAGTTATCTCACGAATATTTTTTTATGTGGTCTTTGGGCTTGTGTTCTTCTTAATTTCACTTTTTATTAATTGTGCAAAAATGGTTTTTAACCGGCCATGAGGGTTTCAGATCTTGAGAACAAAAATGTAAATTTGCAAATATCATTATTTTTTTTCTCTCACCGTGGTTTTTTGTTTTATTTTCTTCGTGCATATGTTTTGGGTTTTGGTTCCTTGTTTCGGTTTTTGCAAGTTCTATTGGGAGATTCTTAGGAAATTTTTCGCATGCGAGCCGCATTTAGGTCCCGGAGGGGTAAGATCTCGGCCCGGATCGTTGCTGCAGATCCGAGGGTATCTCGTTTTTTAAAAGAATTAAATAATTACAATGTATCGTTTAAAGTCAAACCTCTAACAGAAAATTTGAAAAAAATCCGTGTTCGCGTTGTATGCCTATAGCCGCTCCTCGATCCGCTCCTACTTGTGCCATTCTGTATTCGCTGCCGCCGTCGCCCATCACACCCATCTCGCCACTCCATTTATTCTCGTTGCTCCTATCCAACATTGGCGAAATGCATCACAATCCTTTCATTCTCCGAAGCGTCGCATTTGCACGAATCGCCTTTGACACTATTTCCGTGCCCTTTTTCCTACCCGCAAATGCACCCCACGTTACCGCCGCATATCCCATTTCCTCACGCATTTTTTTCATCGCACTTATTCGCCTATCCCTTACCTCATCTCATTACTTCCGCTCTGCGGTGGCAGCCTATCTTTGTCTGCCTCCTTTACGTTCACCTCGACCGCGTGTGCCCATCCTTGCTACCAACCTTCACATCCTTGCCTTCGACGCCTTGCTAGTCGATTTTCATTTCCGGCGCCTTCTTCCAAGTCTTTCATCCACTCTTCCTTTCCTTCTGCGCTAATCGCACAACAAAGAACAAAAAAAATCGAAATCTAATTTTTTGTCTTTTCCATCTTTTCCTTTAACTTTAGACTTACGATTTTTGCATTAGTGTTCAATTTAAATTTTTTAGCTTTGGTCTAATTTAGTTTTCTTAAGTTTTAATCTTTTAGGTTTAAAAAAAAAAACAAAAAATATAAAAATAAAAAAAAGGGCTGCAACTTTGATTAAATTTTTTTTAACTTTAAAAAATCAAAACAAAAATCAAATTTAATAACTTTTTAACTTTTCTTTGTCTTTAGCGTTGATTTATTTATTTTAGCTATAGTTTCATTAATCTTAGATTTTTGAAAAATTAAAAAATATAAAAATTTAGAAAAGGGTCAAAAAACTTTGATTAAATTTTTTCACTTTAAAAAATCAGCAAAATCAACCAACTTTTTAACCTTTTCATGTAGAAGTTTAGATTTCCTTTTACCTTAGCTATAGTTTTATTAACTTTAGATTTTTGAAAAAATATAAAAATATAAAAATTAGAATAGGGTCAAAAACTTTAATGAAATTAAAGTGGTTTTGGATCTAAAATTTTTTTATAGTCAAAGGCAGTAAACTTTAAATATCTAAAGTTTGACTATAGATTTCCTGGATTAAATTATTTAAAATATGATTTTGATTCTAATTATTGGAAATGTCTAGCATTTAAATTCGATGGCACGCTCGTGATAATATTTTTTGTTTTGGAATTTAAATTGTTGGTCAAAGTATTTTCATGCTTAGTCATGGATTATTGATGATTGATGAACTATCTCTAATTGTGTTTTTAAATTGCTTGAAATCGTGATTAATTGCTTAGTCAACTTTGAGAATATTTCAAGTGATGATAAATTGCATGTCTTTATCAGAACATTGTTGATGCATGATTATAGAAGGGTGTTTTACCTAATAAATCATATTTATTTAAAAAGGGTTTATCTTCCATTTTTTGATCAATTGAGCATTAATTGGAAGAATCGAATATTGTCATGGTGGATTGATATATTTTCATAAGATAATTGTCCTTTTTAGCAACCAGTCTAAGTTAAAGTATTCTATTAGTAAGAAAATATAGTACATCGTGTTTTAACAAGGTTTTCATGGAGGCAATTTAAACAAAGTAACATAGTTTTAGGTCAGCTCACAGAGGGAAACCAACCCGTAGTGCCACCAAATGAAAAATCCCACCTAGGATCGTAACTATATTGTCCCCGACAAAAACTGGAACATTGGAGATAACAAACAGAATCGGACCATGACAAAATTTGGACCAATGTAGATTCTAAGATGGTCACCGGCAAAAATCGGACCATAACCGTAGAAAACACAAAAACAACATAACAAGCCCCTCTCGAGAGGGCGTAGAAATAGCATGAGGAACATAAAAAGAGAGCCGAATTACTCATCAGAGCCACCTCTCGATCCCCGCATCCATAATCTTCCTAAGCCCGCCACGATCACCGAAGAAGTCTCGTATTGAGTGGACCGCCGTAGGATTATCCATCAAATTGGCTTGACCGCGCCCAGACCTTCCATATAACTTCCTGCTCCCGCCTGGTCACACTCCTTTAGAACCGTGCCGCGCTTCTTCCACGATTGCGCCCTTGGACAGACCCCCGCCCTTACGCCGGACAACCCTCGCTCCTTTCAAGAAAATAGCAGAATGTGGCCACAAAGGACTCTCGCCTGAGCGCGCAACAAGAGAAGAGAGCGTGTGGGATCAGGGTGGCGCCGCGTCGAAAGAGGGAGAGCCGAAGCCTACGCGACCCGAGCGGCGACCATGGAGGAGAGACGAGGAGGCCGAGGGTGAAGAGATTTTGAGGGCAAGCGGAAGAGGAGGGTGAACGCATCCCGGCACTACGAGAGGGGACCCGCGTCTCTGCGAACGGATCCTCTCGCTCGTTCGGGCATGCTTGCGCCCAAATTAGAACCGAAATCGGGAGAGCCGACACCGCCGCGTGTTAGGGAATGTTCACGAACTGGGAACACATGCAGGAACCCGAGAGAGAGATGTGAAGACCGCCATCAAGCTCCAAGCAACAAAGTCGCGGTCGCGTTTCCTGGTGTGGTGTCACGGGCCTTGCTCGCATCGTACTGGCACCACCAATTCACCTACATTGGGGAGAGCGAGGCCATGACATATAATGCCTGCCCCCGCAACAAGCAAACCTCAACAACATTGAACACCGAACCCATGAATCACATGAAGTCGTCACCGCAATGAGATCGCCTTGAGCGCCATCCTCCAACAATGAACCTCCATGTTTAGTCAGCGGAGCTGAAAGGAGGTGCGGGGTGGTTTTGAATTACTGCTCAGTGTGGTATGCTGGTCTCGAAGTGCGTGATATAGGTGGCCCGTCCACTCACTACCATGACCACGCACCCGCATCCCGGGTTTTTAGCAAAGAAGCATCAGGCCTAACCATTTGATCTTAATTTCAGAATCTGGATGTTTTAATTCTGCTACAATTGCCCAAACTTTATGTGAATTGACTGGAATATCTTGTTAAACCTTAACAAGTACTTGGTCGTTTGACTCGTATTCTCCCGAATTGTCGGTTTCAAACTAGTTCTTCTTCCATTTCGTTAGGGTTCACCTCTCTTAGTCCGTAAGGAGACAACTTAAATAGAGAGATTGGGGATCAAGGTGACAAATTTCCCCGAGTCCGAGCCGTTGTCGCGTGTCAGACATTTCCGTGCGACAACAACCATCATTAATTATGATGAGCAGAAAAATAATTTCTGAGGAAAAGTGAAAATTTAAGAGAAAAATGTGAAAAAACCGCAAATTGACATTTGTGCCCTCCACCGTGCTCCTTTGCGCCCTCCATTGGTCATTTGCGCCCCTTCCGTGTTCGAAGCTACCGATGCCTTTCCTTGTCCAAATATGGCGCAAGATGGCTTTGTTGGAAAGCCTTGCCCGTACTCTTTCTCAATATGCCTCAAGTTCGAAAATGGAGGTCATTTGCCCCCTCAAAAAGTCATTCTCCCAAGACCAGTATTTTGCGTAGTGCTCTTAGGCTGTGCGTAGGCATTGATGGTTTTTGTTTTCACCATCAAAACCTCCAGAACCAAGGTCGAAACATGGTTTTTTCAAGATGCATGGGTCACTGGGTATGAATCCACTGTTCTTCCTTCTGCAAAAAGTGTGCTTAATTTATTTGCGTAGCTATAGGCGCCTGGGCAAATGCCCAATTTTTTCTGCTAATAATTATCTCAAAAAACATAGAGATTTTATTTTGACAAAAAAGTTAGAAAATGCTTCAAAATTGTTGGAATGGTTGATGATGATGTGTCCAGGCTTGAGGGAAGCCTCTTTAAAGAAGAATGCTCAACTTTTTCTTCCTCCATGGTCAACTCACTTGCATCGTTCTTTTAGCTTGGCCAATGCAATTTTCTTCTCTGGGCATGGAGTTTGACCTTCCTCCTCAACAAGTCATTATCCTTATTTGCCTTTTCTAACAAACATTTGTGTAAGTGATTGGCTCTATCAAGCCATGGTTCCCTCGTTCTCATTGATCTCTATAGCAAGTCGCTCATTTGGGGTTAATGGTCGCAAGCTCAACTCCCCTTGTCTCTTTAGAGCTAGAGCTCTTTTTTCTGCCCCTCTAGTTCTAGGCCTCTGCCTGGTACCTGCTCTTCTTCATCATCAAGTGCTTGCTACTTTTCAGTGTTTCATGTAGAATGGCTTTGCCTTTTGAGCCCTCCCTTGAGCAAAGCAAGGCTTCTCAATTTTCATCAATGACCTCGCTGGTCTTCAACCCAAGCCATTTTCTTGCTCAAGAAAGTTTATGACATGTTAGTAGCCCCGTTTTAAGGTTAGTTTGAAGCCCTTGAACTTTTCACATCCTTACTCACAGTAACATTTGTGATTTTATCATTAGCCATCCCCATCTAGGTCAATCCGCTCGAAATTCATGCTTTGTTTCATGATTGTCCTCTCATCATGAATGACTCGCTCAATGACCTTCTTTAGCTTTATCCACCGTTGTGTTGACAAAATAATGGCCCCCTTTCACTCAAGTGAAGCAAACACATGCCTATAGCCTCTCCGGTGGTTTTTAGTACCAATCTCAACCATACTAGCCCACTTAGGCTCAATGTCATCAATCCCTACAGTGGACCCAAAATCATGATGAGATGGAGATGAAGGAGGTGAAGGGGACCGATCCGATGATGATGAGTGAGTCATGGGCCGAGATGATGAAGGGACATTTTGTGCATGTTGAATGGATGGCTCAATGAAAATATCATTGGCTATGAAGGTGCCTCCATGCAATTTTCATTGACTGAGATGGTGGAGGACTATGATTTTTATGAGAGAATGATGGAATAGGCTTTTCATTTGTCGTTCATATTCCTTCTTCTCGGGCAATGCATGCCATCTTCTCTATACCTTAAAAGATAATAGGGCATGTTAAGCATCCTTACCCTAGTGAAATGCATCAAGAGCCGAATGTGATATGAGTAGAGCCTTGAAAATCCGCCTTCACATGAAAAATATTTCATGATAATCTTCATCATTGGTGCATATCTATCCAAAAGGTGTGAAAAAAAGGGAAGAACCTCTTTTGTTTGATTTTTAAGTGGTCTTGGTTTTAGGAAGAAGTCAAAATCCTGTTTCTTCAACCCTTCCTTTCTTGAACCATTTCTCCCCAACATTTGGATCCCCCGTATATTCTCGAATGACAACAAGATAAGGGTAAAGGACTCCACCAATTTAACTTGGTTGTCATGAGTCCAAATATGAAAGTCTAGCTAGGCATGGGGTGGTGTTTAACCCTCTCGAATTTTCTCACAAAATCATAAATGTACCAACATGTTTGAAGCTAAGAGAAGCTAAGAGTTCCTTAGTATTTGGTAAAAGCAAAGTCCGAGCACTCTTCCTCCTTTCCATGTATTCCTTTATCTTTGTTTTCTCCTTTCCGTTGAATGATGTGTTTTTCCCTCTTCCGTTTCCATGGTGTTTTTTTTAATACCCTAGGGATTAGGGAAGGGAATGGGAAAGGGGAGATGGGAAAGGAAAAAAATGAGGGAGGTGTTTGATAGGGTAAGGGATATGGGGAGGGGGATAGTGAGTAATGTTTAGGGATATGAGGAATGGGGGAAGGGAAAAAGGAATGAAAGAGTGATGGGAATTGGGATTTCAGGGGAGCCAGGTTAAATAACACTTCCAGGGCTTAGGTTTTAGAATTAGTAGCTAGTGGATAGGGATTATGATACTGTGGATTAGGGAATGAATTTTAATAATGTAGGGATGGTATTGAGTGTAAGGAAAATGATTTGGGAATTATGATGCAAGGGGAGAAAATCTAGGGTTTCACATTCAAGAAGACACCAAATTACAAATCTTCAACTCTTTGGTAACCCTTCAACACATAAACTAAGAAGGTGATTTGTGATGGCAAGTGCCTCTTATCAGTTTGTTGGAGGTTAATGACCGAGTGGAGGAGCTTTGAAGGCAATTTCTCACTACTTGGCTGTTTTGTCGAGCTTCGTCGGTCATTTGCGCTCGATGTTTACTTGCGCTATCAACACCGCATTTGTGCCATCAACAACGTATTTTCACCCTTTCAAAGACATTTGTGCCCTCCTCATCACGTTTGCGCCATCGACAAACACATTTGTGCCCTCCCGAACGTATTTGCGGCCTCGCTTCAAGATTTGCGCCCTCGATTCGTCTTCTCCTTTGCTAATTTCGCTAGGATTTCGAAATTTTGGTCCTTTGGAGTGCCGAATTGATATTTAGAGGAGTGCGTATGAATTTGAATTGATGCTCAGTCATAAATAACTATGAATTTGAATTTGAATTTAGAACCCACTTTTTTCTAATGTCTTTTTTCACTTTTTGAAGACTTTTGCTTATTATCCTTCATCCGATTTTTTTCAGTAGATGGTGCGTTTTAGTTGACACTTTTCTCTTTTTAGTTTGGCATGTGTGTATTGAGTTAAGTACTAGATCGAACTTATTACATATAGGAAACATAAAATTACGTAAAAAATTAAAAAATAAATTACAAATTAAGTTTACATTTTCAAAATTACATTTTGATGGGAAAAATCATAAAAATCAAAATTACAAATTTAAAAATATCATATTTACATGCTTGTTAATCTTCGTATGAAATGAAATGTTTATTGAGTCACTTTCACACCTTTTGCCGACCTTATTGAAATGAAATGGTGCATTTTTGGACCTTGAACATTTAAAACTTCAAAGACCTAATGGGACCTCGAATGACCGATTTCCATGATTGACTTTGACCGAGATAAGACATAGTGAAATGGGCTTTTCAAAAGTGTTTTTAATGCTCAAAGAAGACATGAAGGTGGGCCAACAAATGAGATTTTGTGAGGGAGAGAAATTTATGACTAGGACTACCATCATGAAACAATTCTTAGCATGACTCCAATGGAATGAAATAAAAATTTCAACGTGGGAGACTGAACAGAGAATGAAAAGAGTGATTTTTATTCTACCGATGGCGTAATTAATATTCTTGACACTAACAATAACCCATAAACATAAATTTTAACATGATCATATATCGAGCCCGAATTCCTTTATGACATGATTGTGACACAAAACTTACATCGAACTTGCTTCCGAGATATCAAGTATGTCAAACCTTTTCACTTGATTTGTTTCCTTGTAGTATGCCGAAACCTGTCACTTGATTTCACCGAAACCTTTATGTAATTTGAGTGAAGTATCATCTTTCTTGATTGTGATTTTTATCGAAGATGTAGGAACCCAATCTCCGAAACATCCGAATTATCTAACTTAATCCTCCCTTTTTCCTTAAGTCAGATCTGATCTGATCGATAGGTTCTTCAAGACAAAATGCAAAAAATAGAACCTTTCTACTAAGTGGTCTTCAAATTGCCTTTGATCATGACCTTATCTATGATACCATGTTGAGAAATCCAAAGTGTGAAGTGCTTAATCAATTTCTTATTAAGACATTATTCCTTGATGTTTTCATTATTAATATTAGTTCTTTTCGAATTATATTTTCTTATCATTAAGAGAATGCTAAGCAAATAAAACAGAGGACACAAAATGTAGCACGCATCCAGGGAAAAACTCCACTTAGGGAAAACCCTACCAAAATTCTTCCTTCAAAGATTCAAAACAAGATGAGACCACCAAGACCCTCACAACTTAGACTTAAGACTCACTTCCATCCATCAAGTCAACTTTGTCTAAAATACACTTTAACATGGTAGTCTAACCATTCTTCGCTCTTGTAGTAGTCAACCTTCTTCACACTTCCGTCCTTGCAATGGCACCAAACTTATATCTTGAGATAAATCAATCATTGAACTTCTTCATTGTGATAGCATCGAATCATATTCACCGTGATGGCACCAAATTTATCATTGAGAAAAATCAAAATTAATTCATTGTAATAGTAACTGAACTCTAGCCATCAGTATCGTAATAGCACCGAAATCGTGATCACTATAATAGTGCTGTAGGACTATTGTGATAAGATCGAGGCTTATCCACTATAATAACACCGAGACTTATCCACTATAATAACACCAAGACTTATCCAGAATACTATGATTTATCCGAACTTGTAATCGTGATTGCCGAAGTTCATACACTATATATAGTTGTTTGTCCATAAAATAGGCCGACATGAGTCCAGGAACAATTGTGTTTCCATTTAAGGTAAGGTCAACATGAGTTCATTTATGGAAGCTCACGATGATGATTCTTTGAGGTTTTAAATCAAGGAGACTTTGATGGAGGAGGAGTTTTAACATGACAATATATACTTTGACTCAAACAAACAATCCTAAAGCCTTCTAACAATGGAGGCTTGACTCCATGAATACCTGACCCAAGTACGAAACCCATGCTTTAACAAGTCAATTAAAATAATAATAAATTCTTTTTCTTTTCTTTTGAAAATATATTATATTTTGACTAAGTGACAATTTATGTAAAGACCAACTTAGTTACATTCTTCAACATTTTCCTCCTTTCACACCTTTCGATCCCTTTTGTTGTTACCGCCACCGATGGAGCTCTTTACGAGACGCCTCGTCCCATCTTGTTGCAGCTTCACCATATTCTGTCCTGGCACCCTTATGTAATGTATCTTGTTCCAAAATGCCTTGGACAAAGATTTCCCATTCCCTCTTAGACGTTGCCAAATGTACAAGCTCGCAGCTTGAGGCGCTGGTCCCTACGACTACAAGCTCATCCCTTGACATCCCCACTCCGTGAGAAAGGGCCCATGCTCACTTTCCGCATACGGAACATTCCCAACCTCCTTCAGAACATCTTCTACAAGCCGAAGGATTCCCGATATAGTGAGGCTATAGTGCCCCACATTTTTTGGTCGTGTTCTTAGTCGCTACATGCGAGACAATATGATCTGAACTTCATCGAGAATCAACCCTTTGAAGCTTGGCCATCTCCTTATTGTAATAAATACATCTACATCAGAAAATTCGCCGGGCTTGAACTCATTCTACATACATCTTTAGACCATACTCACCTAGCAGGAAGGACATCCCGGCCTTTTAGATACAATAGTTGGATGCACCTCAATCTCTCCCGATCTGAGTCCTACCGAAGCCACATTCCGCAAAAACTCGACTTGCATTGGAAATCTCTATCTTTATCCTATTCAATCAAGTTGTTCTTGCTATTCACACTCCTTTTATGGAGTGAGAAAATCTGGAAGGGGTCACAGGCTCTGGAAATATTAGATTTCGAAGTAGAAACCCTCTAAGAGAAATCTCCCCGTGTGTACTTTCTTCCACCCGACACCGATTTTGCTTTCAGTAAACCGCCGCAAAACCCTTTCCGCACCTAGACAAGAAATCGCTTGCAAAATACCGAGTTGCTTCTTCCTCTACTTGCCGGAATCATTTCGGGACAAAATCGAACTTTTCTCGCCACCGCCATCGGAAAATCGAACCCCCGTCCACCAGACGCCGCGAAAATAAATGGCAACTCCGGTAAAATCTTCTGCCGTCGCTCCTTTCCGAACAACAAAATTTTATCCTCTTTCGACTCGAGCCTCTCGTTCTCACAACAAGCTCGATACCATGTATAAATTCCTTGAAATGCAACTAGAAATAATTCTTCTAATTGTAAGATTAATTATGCATTTTATTTTTATTTATTAAAGAAATAGAATAAATGATCATTCCAATTTCTTCACTAATTAAAAATATTGCGGAAGCAAAATAGGCATTGAGAAATACTAGCACACACACATAAAAATTGACACAATTATTTGGAAAATGTCCTGGAAAAACCCATCGGGGAAAACCGATGCAACAACCGAGGGTTTTATTATTATGCAACAAGAATTTGAGTGATGAAGAATTGACGGTGTCTTGAATCGGATATCCAACCCGAGAGAAATACCGCAAAAATTAAACCAAGGAAATTTTACCCTCTTCTCCTAGTAATCTCGGCTCAACCGACAAAATAAGCTAAGTCATCCAAACCTCAGACATGCTCGCGACACTGCGACGTAACCTGTATACGTTCAACATAGAGTAGCTACTTACTCAAGTCGTCCCGCCACGTCGACCGATAGGCGGTTCTGCCTCTACTAGAGTAACATTCCCGTCGGAACTCAAATGACTCTCCACTCCGCTTAAATCAAACTCGCCTTGAGGCCGGGTGTGCAGTTCCCCGCCGCTCGTGGAGAAAATAATTCGGTCTCCTCTCTATGCCTCTAAGAACCGGAAAACTTCCTCCGGTTCACCTTCCGTCTCTCTCCCTAGCCCCGTGTCCTCTCTCTCCGGCTCCTCGAACTCCGTGTTGACAGCACGGAAAAAGTGCTCCCAAGTCTCCATTTTTGTAGAGGCTTGATGGACGTTTATCCGTAGAACCCGTAAATCGTTTGTGGAAAATTCCACCTGACAAGACTTTATTAAAATAATTAATTATTTTAATGCACCCCAAGTTCAAACTTAGGAAATTAAATAATTAAAGGGTGACTAACAGAGGCAGAGGGTAACTTTTCTAGAAACGAAGATCAAGGTAACTTTTGATATTAGCCATTGATTAATGATATAATCTTGGTCATTGATTCACGGGGCCGAGAAGACTATAAGAAGAGACTTGAGGGCCATTTGGAAATCGTTTCCTGCAGACACTCTCGCACCCGAAGGAAATTGATTCTCGAAGCAAGAGAATTCGATTTTGGTAAGAGAGTTTGTAGAGGCAGTGGTTGCATAGTATGAGTGAAGAGGAGCCGTCATATTCGGGAAGTAGAAGTCGAGTGATGAAGGGGCAGAGCTCACTCAGCAGCGGAAGAACCCTCCACGCGTAATTTCAAGTACGAGAGGACCGCACAGAGCTATCACATTGATGATGCAGGGTGAAGGAGGTCACCCCGAGGGTTCGAAATTTGTCTAGAAGGCCTAGAAAATCTGCCCAAGTGTTTGCAAATTTTTTCTTTTGCTCATCAAACTTTTGTAAATGTACTTTCCATTTCGAAGATAAATATAAAACCCTCATTTGCCGCACCGATTTTCTCCTACACATTGTTTTTTCCTAGAGCCGCTTGTCCAAAAATAACCGTGTTCATGTGGTTGTTTCTACTGTATACTTGTGTAAATTATCTTTCTCGGTTTCCTTATGCGCTTAACGAGGTGAAGATCCTGTATGTGTTTATTTCGCAATTTGATCGCTATCCGTAAATAACTTATCCATAAGTAGGAAAAAATAAACCAAGTATTGCGTAAATATTTTCCTTCTTGAAAAATTTCACATGGTATCGCAGCAAAGGGCTAAAAATAGAAAGGGAGTATGTGTCATGGACTCACGCAAAGAATGCAGAGGGTCTGCTACCAAAGGGACTTACGCAAATTCTCCGTAGCACTCGTAAATGCAGAGAGTACACACCATGAAAGTGTCAGTATCCAAACTCTAGAGGAGGATTCGTTTGTGTGTCGAGCACAACTCCTCTGCAAGTGTTTGGTATATCGAGATGCTGGGGAATTTTTTCATATGATGAGGATTCGAGAATGTTTCTCGTGCTACCAAGAAGAACAAATGAATTTTCGTATAACAATGGGAAACAAGGAAAATGTACCCCCATAATAGGAAGAGGTACCGTAACTTTCGTATCAAGATGGCAAAGAAGATTCCGAGCCAACAATGTTCTATGGCATTGTGTTGTGATGAATACTCTTGTCTCAACTTCGTAACAAGGGTTATGACGTATACTCTTATTAGAGATAAGGTGTATGTCTAAACACCCTAATCTGTATAAAAATGCAAGTAACGGAGAGATGAGTCAATGTCAGTAAACGCAACTGAATTCCCAAGTGGTTCGTATTGCGTACGTACGATAAAGATATGAATGAAATTATAACAAAAGGATGGGGCACCTACATCATGGAGCCTCGGGGATTCTCAAAAAATACTGTCAAAGGCTCTCGAGCTCGCACGAAGAAAGACGAAGTTTGGCAGGGATGTATACTAGGGAAGTACTACGTACTGCCTTCCAAGAAGCAACAGAGCTGGGGTGAGTGAGTTAATACACTCGTACATTTGCACCAATGTCTACAATCGTTTCGGGGCAAAGTATTTTGCCACCTTCATTGATGATCATTCCCAAAACAAAACTTGATCATTTTTTTAAAACTAAAGATGAAGTCTTTGATCGATTCAAAAAGATTTCAAAGTATTGCAGAAACTCGACAGAAAGAAGATCAAGAACTTGTGGTCGCATAATGGTGGAGAATATATCGATAAAGACTTCACAAGTTTCGTGCAAAGGAAGGCATCAAGAGAGAATGTGATGTATCGACACAATCCAGAGCAAAAATGGAGTTGCAAAGAATCCGGGAAGAATTCCGACCATTATAGAAGCCGCAAGGGCAATGTCGCATGACTCGCACTGCCCAAGTTCTTATGCGTAGGCCCGTAATACAATAGTATATATTCGGTATCGTAGTTCCTAATAGAGCTCTCTGGGAAAGGTAACTCCGAGAGTGTGTTCGTCAGCAAAAGAAGCTAGAAGTGGGCCACATCAAGATATTCGGGCGAGCATAGCACGCGCATTCTAGACAGAGAAAGAAGTTGATCAAACTCCGCAGTGTCGATGGCTAAGAAGTGAGAACTAAAAGTATATCGTATCCATATTCCTAAGAGAGCAGAAAAATCGCAAGAAGGGGATGTAAAATTCTTGAGGAAAGAGTCAGAAATCGTGAGAAATGGCCACAAATACGTGTATTGAGGAAGATCCACCGAGCGCCTGACCGCGTAGGATAGGGCAGGCCTCTCCAAGGCACAATGATTCCGAGGAGAGTTCCTTCAAGAAGAATAGGAAGAAGAATGGGGGAGACCGCCCACCACCGATGAGACCAGCAGAGAACTTCAACAAATTCTAGGACGAAAGAATTTGTTGGAACCCCTAGAGTTGGGAAGAGGGTATGAAAGCAACTCCGATGACATCAAGCACCTGGGTAGCTGTGTTGGAGAGCCTTCCTTCGCCTTTAGAAGTAGCTCAACATCATGCGGGTGGATGCCAAGTATGTAGGAGGCATAGCTCCATCATGACAAATGATGTCCGGGAAGTAGTCCCTAGACCACAGACAGACCGCTTGTAGGATCTAGGTGGATCTACAAGATCAAATATGCCGTATGGCGCGTAGAGAAGTTCAAGGCCGCATTTGTAGCTAAGGGTATGGCCAAAAGTAAGGAATTGATTATGAGGAGACCTTCGCTCCTTAGCTCGCTACATTTCTATCGTATCCGTCATCTTCCGCGCGCGTATGGGATGGGAAATTCACTCGTATGGATGTCAAGACAACATTTCTGAATGGGGTAACAGAGGAAGAAGTGTACATAGAACAGCTTGGGATGGCTTCGAGACGCATGAGCAAAAGACTCATGTCCTGTGCTCAAGAAAGCCTTGTACGGGTTGAAATGAGGAGAAAAATTTTCTTCTATAGGTTACCCACTCTTGGTGGGTAACAAGGACTAAAAAGGATTCAGCACAAGCATGACATCCACCATAGGGGATCTCGGGTCACCACTCAGCCAACACTTGCGCATCAAGTCATCCCACAAGGTCACATACATAGAAATCATCACACTTTGGGCTCATCAACATGATCACATCTGTGAAATGTATAGTAATATAGCTATGATCCAATTGTAACACTACATTTGGTCATTTTCAACAATAATAGATACTTGACTTAGTAGTCCCTCCTTGCATATGTGATAGAGCATTTCATGGTTTTTCCAATATGTTGGTAGTAGGCACATTTTTTTCCAAATTTGAAATCTCTTGTTTCAATTCTTTGCATGTCTTTGAGGTCATTTTCTCCGAGCTTTTATGAATATTGTAGTACAAGAGATCATCATCAATTGCATCATTTTTTTATTTAAATTGCAACAGGCTTTCTGCTTATACCACTGCAATAATACAGTGTTCAATTTATTAATTAGTCGGTTATGTTTGGAGATCCAATGGATCTGCTCGTTTAGTTTTGTGAATGCTTTATTTCATAATTCAAGTATCAGTATCTGAGTTCTTATTTTATCTTTGATAAGATCTTGAGTGGTTGGAGAAACATCCATATGCAACTATTAAGCTGGAAGATTGCATCAATGGCTTCATTGGATGTATACAAGAGGATGGCTCGAATGCATTTATTAATTGGGTGCAAGCCAATGGCATTCATGTGGTTGGTTCCAGGACCTTAATATCTTAGTACCTACTCTCACATCAAATTCTTGGATTACAGTTCATTGTTACATGGCAGGCTGATTTTTTTTTATCGTATGTTTTCTTTTTGTTCTTTATCAATGGTAAAAAACTAGTTAACAATATCAGGCTTCTGATTGAATTCCTTGTTTTGTTATTTATTGTGGAAATGGTAATACATGGGAGGTTGGACAAGACAGATTAAGCATAGGTTAATGATTTAATTTGATTCCACAGCAATAATGCTTGGAATAAAACCCCAAGGGATAGCTCAATGGTCTAAAGTCAGACGTGGGTCCCTTCCGTAATCAGGGAGGTCACGGGTTCAATTCCGAATTTGAGTCCCTTTGGGGTCGCGCCGTAATCAGCGCCGACGGTTTATCGCGCGTACCATCCAGATATTCTGGGGAAGTGCCTCTTGGTTCCTCTTAGCTATCTTCTGAAAAAAATGTTTGAATAATTTTAATAACTTGAACATGCTAGATGGTAACGATGATGTTCCCTATGGCATTTTATTACCTAATGAAAATGTGTAATTTTGAAAGATTACATGGTATATGAATTCTGAGATGTTATTAATTTCTTCTCTTATTTATAATTTCATAAATCTTTTCAGTTATTCATCATATAAACAAATAGATTCTATTTCCTTATTTCATGTAATGACATTTGAGGCTGCAGGTCTGGTAGTGGGCATATGCACCGACGTTTGTGTTCTAGACTTTGTTGTGACTGTTTTGTCAGCAAGGAACCATGGTCTGATTCCCTGTTTGGAAGAAGTTGTGGTGTACTCTGAAGGATGTGCGACTTATGATCTTCCTGTCAATGTTGCAAAAAACATACCTGGGGCGTTTTCTCATCCACAGGTAAAGCTACCTACTTCTTAATGGTCGTTGTCATCTTTTTATCTGCATATCAAGTCAGTCAGAAGAAAGGCAATAATGCCTAGAGAGAAAGATCATACAAATTAAGACAGTGAGGGTTCTGTTAAATCTTTTGAAATGAAAAAGAGGGGAAAACAGTAGAGGAATTCGATGCCTACTCAGCGTAGATCCATATTAACCTCAGATCTATTAAGTGCTAAGAAGGATTAGCAAGCTCAAGGTGTGCTTAATATATCCTTCATTAAGATGGATCTATACTAGTTTTTTATTTTATTGAGCTGACCTTTACTACATGCATACATTATTTTAGTAATTTGTTGCTGAAGAAAAATTCTCTATTCTTTTATTTGATGAAAGCTAAAAGGTGCATTTCATATAGATGCCTGTGAGGCATAAAACCACAGTATCAATATAATCTGCCAGTACATATTTCCTGCCATCACCTAAAACTGATGACGACACTAGTGAAAACACTAACAGCTGTAATGTTTCCCGTGGTCTGACCTCAAAAACTTTAAAAACAGCAAAAATTAGAAATCATTCATTAGCATATACTTATATATATCTCTTACATAAAATTGAAAAGGGAATAAAACAGCTACTGGAAAACCATGCTTGGAGGATAGTACGGAGATTCACCCTAGAAGGTGGATCTGACCATCTTAACAGTGCCTTCTCGAAGATCAACGGCCTGAGAGGACAGATTGTCCGCAGTCAGGTTGTATTTCTCATGTTATGCTCAAAGGATATCTGCTGAAAAGTTGCAGGCAGATCTTTTTCCCCCAAGAATATAAGTGCCCTCAACTCTAGAGTTCTGCCTTAGACTGCACCTTTCATCAACGAAGTGGACTAGGGTTGCCCCTTAAATCCACATATGGGTTAGCGTGGAAAATATTTATGTCCACTTGGTGTGGCCTTTGGGGGCAAGTTTCAGTTGAGCAGCTGCCTACCAAACCCCAACTCGTCAATATAGGCCAACTCCATGAAGACAAGTGTAATATCCCCAAAAAGGGAAATAACCAGTAATAAACAGAAATATGCTTACGTATATAGAAAAATACAATACCGAACCGTATTTATCAATCATATACATGAATACCGTAAACCGAGCCATTTTATTAATCGTAAAGTACATAGAGAGGAGTAATCAGAATCAAGACCTATCCTTGCCCTAGGCAAGTGATGAGCCTCTCATACAAGAAAAATGGTCGCAACAAGGACAAATACCCTCTAGTCGTCGTGAAGATCGAAGATGGACCGCGCCGGTATCGGGCTGGATCTCAAGCCGCAAACCTCACAATGGAAAACGCCGTCTTCGCTAGTGACAACAAGAAATTGGTGTGAAGCAAGCCCTCAACTTTCCGTACGTATGAACCGCCTACGTGACACCGGAAACGCCGCGAGCCCTCTCACAACAGTCTCGCTTTTCCTCGCATTCGCGTCCCACTCGATGGATCTCGAAACCTCTGAACACCTCCGCGTTCTTCTTTCGATTCTCCGCGTCCTCTAATACGCGCATTCCGTCGGTTAGAACTTTGATTCATGCTAGATCTTGAACTGGCCTCCGCATCTACGCTCTAGGCGAGATCCGGCGGTTATCCTTCTTCGTATCCGGACGAGATTCCACGCAATTATTCTCGTATCCGTCACTCCTCAAGCCGGATCTAGTGCTAAACCCCCGCATCTCTAACATACAAGACTAGATTCGCAACATACAAGACTAGATCCGCAAGATCTATCCTTCCCAAAGTCGGGATTCAACAATAAGCCTTCGTATCCGCAACCCTTACCTTCTCGTAAATGGACAACCGTCCTCACTCTAGGCCAGATGTCGTCCTTCCGCCCTCCCCAAACGCGTTTTCTCTCGCGAAACCAGAACCGCGTCCTCCTTGACGTCGTCCTTCCTCTCCCGAAAGGATCGTCCTCTTCCCGCATGAGACAAAATGTCCTCTCCTTCAAGAATCGCCGTCCTTCCTTTCTCTTGCTCGCGTTGTACCCACAAGAGGGCTTTCTCCCCGACATGCTTCGAACCGGCCGCCGGCTACCGGAATCAAAAGTATACTCGTGACAAATTATTAGGGCGGCACCGAAGTCCTCGTTTAAGGGTGAAACCGTAAAACCTTACTGCAAGGCACTCGAAGTCCCCCCGAGGCTAAGGGTGAGATCTCCGACCGGAGATAATTTTAGCACCAACAAAGGTCGTTGCACCGACCAAACAACCTAAGCGTGCCGGCGTACAAAGTCCACTATCAATAAGAATATCAAATCATGAATGATCAAATGAGGTGAGAGCCTCTCCTTTTATAACATCAAACTCCCTCCAAAACTTAACTCTCCCCGGATCTCAAGGCAGCGACCTTGGGTTAGCCCGATGCCTTCCCCATCATATCCACGTGGACCCCCAAGGCCCCCCTCTCTCTCTAAGTTACAACGTCAATCTACTAGAAAAGGAACACTTTATTATAAAGTGAGGTGACTAAAGTGAGGTGACCCCTCTTATTTCTCACTTTATTTATTATTTCTATCTAAAGCGGCAAAAATAAAAGCAAAAATGTAATATTCCAATTAGCAAGGCTAATTGGGAATATTACAATTTCCCCGGGCAAAACGTTGCTTGTCCTCGTTAACCGAAGTGAGGGATGCCGTAAGATCTTCTCATCTTCCCAAGTGGCATCCTCATCCTGGCAAATTCTTCCATCTCACCAAGAACTCTCTCGATCTTCTCGCTCCGCAACACTGCCTTCTCCCCGGTGTCAATAATGGCCTCCGGCCGTAATACTCAAGTGCCCCTCATCATCCGTCTGAGAGGTAGCTCCCTCGGCGGACCGCCTACGTCGCCCTGCGTTGCCTTCTTCGTGCATGATACACATGGAAAATGTTATGAATCCGCCGCCTTGGGGCAACTCCAACTCATATGCAACTCCGTCCGATCCTACGAATCACCCCGTGTTGTCCACAAACGAGGCCAAGCTCGCCCCCCCTTCGTTTGAGTGAAGACCGGCGTATGGTCAGAATCGTTAGACCAAATCCTCACCTCAAAGTGTCTCTCCACCACTGCCCCATATACCTTCGCCGATTTTGTGCGTGGCTATGTTGTCTCAGTGTCTCGAAGGATGTCTTGGCTCTCTTGATCCATAGCTCGTTCACTTCGAGCTCGCTAACCCAAACATCACGTCCACAAAAGATAAGGAATGATATCCATACAACGCATAGAAGGGTGTCATACCGATAGACATATGATGGGTTGTGTTGTAGCGCACTCGCCCGCATGTAGCTATTTCGCCCACGCTCGCCGGGCCGCCCACCGACGTAGTTACAGTCTTCCGCCCACTGTTAACTATCTCTCGTCCGCCGGTCCGTCCGGGGATGATAGTCGGTGCCTTGCGTGTCAACCCGCTCCCACTAGCCGAAAGAGCTCCTCGCCAAAATCCACCCATAAAGCTATCGTCCCTCGTCACCAACAATGGTCTTGGGTACTCATGCAATTCCGAAAACCTCTCGAAAAACAACTCGCCACCTCGTGCCGCCGTGCAGTGTGCCGAAATGGCGAAGAAGTGAGCATACTTCGTTAGCTTCGTCAATCACCACGAAGATGGGCCCTTTCTTGCACCGTGGGCAAACCCGTGATGAAGTCCATCGAAACACTCTCCCACTTCCCCTTCCGGAATGGGAAGCGGTCGCAACAACCCCCGCGGATGGTTCATCTCCCCCTTGTTCCGCCGGCAACCCTCACACTCCCGAACATGTCGGAGTACGTCCTCCTTGAGGCCCTTCCATGCAAATCTCTCCTGATGGCCCCGTACATCTTGGTGAACCCCCGATGGCCCGCCAATGGTGAATCATGAGAGGCATGGAGTATCTTCTCCTTGAGCCGAGATCCCTCGCCGAAGAAGATCCGATCCCCGTAATAGATGACCCCACCGCCACCCCCGTATCCGCTATCCGCTACTCCGTCCATCCAGCAAAGACTCACACATGCAAATCTATTCTTGGAATACTCAACCGCAGTCGGTGCCTTCCAACCGTCCAAGCTCATGAGGGATAATGTGGCTGGCCCCGCCGAGGGCACCCGCAACCACGTTGTTCTTCCCTTTGACATACTCTATGTCAAAGTCGTAAGCCCGGATCTTGCCGATCCACTTCGTCGGCCTCTCTCCGTAGTCGCTTCTCGCTCCGTAAAGTACTTCTGTGTCGTTATGACCGTCCCGATTCGAATCGTCGCCTACCAACATCATTTAATTTGGCCAATGCATTTACGGGGATGGCCAACATCTCCTTATCATAGATGGGATAAAGTCTCTCATGTGGAAGGAGCTTTCCGGCTCTCAAATGCAATCGATGACCTTTCCCGCATCAAAATCGCTCCAATCCCTTCCCCCGATGTATCATGGACCGAGGCTGGGGCGGGCCGAGTAAAATCGGCAATGCCAAGACGGACAATCATTCTCATCACCTCCTTGAGCTTGACGAAAGCCTTCCATGGAGTCCGTCCACCGAACGCCCCTTCCTCAGCTCGTGAGGGGTGCGCAAGCCGTGAGAAGCCTCGACGAACTTCCTCGTAGTGTGCAAGTACGTATACCAATGAACCCTCGAAGTTCACATTCCGCGGCTCCGGCCGCCCCTCGATGGCCCCATCTTCTCGGCCATGGACTCGCACTCCGTCCACTCCTATGATGTGTCCCAAATACAACATTCACAATCCAAACTCACACTTCGAGAAAGCCAAGGTAAAAGAACCGTCGCTCCTCCAATGCGTAAGACCTGCCTCAATGTGCCGGAGGTGCTCCTCCCGTGTCCCGCCGTATATGAGAATATCATCAAAGAAAACCGCACGGAACTTCCTCGTATGATCCTCGAAGATATGTCTATGCAAGACCGGAAAGGAAAATATACTGTCACCTAAATGGCATGACCAAACAACTCATGCCCATAATGACACCGAAAGCGCCTGGGAATGTCCCCGTTCCCCTCATGCGCATTCGATGGTACCCCGACCTCAAATCAATCTTTGAGAAGAACCGTGCCTCTGCAACCGTCCATCAACTCATCGATCCCGGGAATGGGGTACCGTTTTTCTGCTGTCTTCTTGTTCGAGCCCCGTAATCGATGCACATGCGTGGCTGCCGGCCCTTTCTTCTTCGCCCGCACTACCGGCGTCGGCGGACCGGTGCCGGGCCTCCATCAAAGCGGCGGGGCCAGCCAGCCCCCGAATGGCCCGCTCTATCTCATCCGATAGGCTTTTGGGATGCCTATATGGGGTGGTGATCACCGCCGTATCCCCCGGCCCAACCTCGATTGTGCTCAAACCCCGATCTGTGGTCGTCTCCGTGGAATGTCTCCCAAACCATCGCATACCCGTCGAGGAGAGTCCGTAGACTGTGGTGCACCGCCCTTCCCGTATCTACTATCTCTCGAAGCTCCGCAACTCGATCGCCCACTCTATACTCCCCCCCCCCGCGGAATGTCGCATCCACAGGTGGCTCACACCGGCTCCGGGCGAGAGACAGGCTCGTCTCGATCTTCTCATGCCTCCCCGTCTGACTATCCCCACCCATTTCCAAGGCTTTCCAACTACAGACCTTCCCGTAGTGATAAGCCACCGCACCCGACATCACATTGGTGTCCTAATGTCCACCTCACAAAGAAGTGACTGGCCAAAGTATAGGTGCCTATCGTCACCGATAACTCGGGTACATACTCAGCACAAGCCATGGTCTCGATCTCCCGGAACCAAAACCGAAAAACCCATCAAAGCTCTCCGTGGGCATGCCTCTCCGTGCGACCATCCGCATCGATGAAATTGTGGGTGGCCCCACCGTCAACCAGAACCGAGACACGCCGTCCCCCGCACCGTCCCCGTACGCGCAATGTCGCATACTTGGGGACTCGTAATGTGTCGCTAGAGCCCCCGCAGGTGCAAAATGATGCCTCTCCCCGCATCGGTGGAGGTGGTAAAGCACCGCGCCGCATAACACTCTCCCCGCTCCTCATCATCTATCCTTCTCCACCGCTTCTCGTGAGAAGACCCCTATGAAATGTGCTCTCCCTCGCCGTGCACTTATGTCCCGTGCCCACGCTCCGGTGTGAAGCACACCCGTTTCCGTCTCAGCCTCCTTCCCAGCTCATCATCATACTCTGCCCCGTCCGTATCCGCCTTTGGGAGGCGAATCCTCGTGTCTCCACCCCAGGGCCGGAAAGCCTCGTCTCCGGGGATAAGGTGGCCGAGTCCTAGGCAAGACATCTTGTAGATCACGTGCCTCATCGATAGCATCCGAAGTGTAGCTTCTGCCATACTGACCGATCAGACCACGAAGTGGTTCTGACAAACTTCTCTACAAACATCGTGATCAACCGAGCCGCTCGAAATGTCGTGTACCATCACCGAAACCCTCAAAAAGTCCGAGATGTATGCCTCGCACTACCCGCGTCCGTCCGAGCTTGGCCGCCCCCGAGAAAAGGCCGATCCGGGTCCTTCTCGCCGGCATCGTTTTCTATCCACTCCTCCCGTGAACTCAAAGATAGGTAGTCACCGTGGAATGCCCCGTTGTTGTTAACCCATGAAACCACCGCCTGGCCTCACCCTCTAGATGTAATGCACTCATCTTAATGGCCTCCTTCTCCTCGGCATCCTGCCAAGTTGAAAATAGAGGTCTAGTTTCTCCACCCAAGACCTCGGTCATGTGGTCTTTGGTGACCCATCAAACATCAGGCAAATGAAATTTGCCGGTCGACGGCTACTATCACTTGGGAACCCCGTCCCTTATTTCGATCATGAGGCTTACCGCCGCTTCTGAATCGCGTATATTGATTGAAAGGGGATAACATCCATGAATTCCCGTCCCATGCTTGCCAATCCGCAAACCAAACCGCATGAAGGTCGAGACCCCCATCTTCGATGCCGTTTGCTCCACTTCCTTACCCCAAAGTAGGCATGGTAGTCGCGTGTCCATGGAATCACCTTCTCGCGCCGTCACAATGGGAATAGCATCCGGTATGCAACTAGACGTTCCCGATCCTTCTCCCCATTCGAAAGGCCCTAAGGGGCTCTTTCGCGTCCCTTCGCAACCTTCTTAGTTACCTCCGCATGAATGCATCCATCTTTGCATCCATCTTCTCAATCCTTCTCCGTCAACTTCAAACATGGCCTCCATTGGATTCTCCGTTCGCCTTCCGAATCGAATCGCTCCCCCGAGGAGACAATTCCCAGGCCATAGATTGACAGAAATCGACAGTCATGATCTAAGTTCGATGTTCACCGTAATATCCCCAAAGGAATAACCGTAATAAACAGAAGATGTCAGACAGAGATAGAAAATACAATATCAACCGTATTATCGAATCATGACACATGTAATACCGTAAACTCGAGCCATTTTATTAATCGTAAAGTACATAGAGAGGAGTAATCGTAATCGTTGCACCTATCCTTGCCTTCAGCAAGTGATGAGCTCTCATACAAGAAATGGTCGCAACAAGGACAGCGTCCTAGCCGCCGTGAAGACCGAAGATGGACCGCGCCGGTACCGGGGCCGATCTCAAGTCGCAAACCCTCACAATGGAAAACGCCGTCTCTCAGTGACAAAGGTAAAAAAATGTGTGAAGCACAAGCCCTCAACTCTCCCGTACGCATGAACCAAAATGCACAGACAAGGAAAACGCCGTGAGCTCGAATAGTCCGTTCCTCAGACCGCGTCCCACCTCGATGGATCTCGAAACCTCCAATCAAATCGTCCTTTCCCTTCCCGATCCGCGTCCTCCAATACCAGATTCTACGTTGAACCCTCGGCATCTATGCTAGATCCGGAACTATCTCCTCGCATTCACAGCCTCTAGGGCTAGATCTCGGTGTTATCCTTTCGTATCCGGACTAGATCTATCAATATCTCTTCGCACCGTCACCAAGCCGGGATCTAGTGCGAAACTCCCCGTATCTCAAAGGCAAGGCGGATCGTCAGATTCGGCGAAGACCAGACCGCAAGATCTATCCTTCCCAAAGCCGGATCTAACAAAGCCTTCGCACCGCAACCCTTACCTTCGCAAATGGACAACGTCCTCACTCTAGGCCAGACAAACGTCCTTCGCTCCCTAAACGTCGCTTTTCTCGCTAAAACTGCATCCGCGTCCTCCTTGGGACGTCGTCCTTCTCTCCCCGAAAGGATCGTCCTCTTCCCGCATGAGCGCCGTCCTTCTCCTTCAAGAACCGCCGTCCTTCCTTTCGCTTCTCGCGCCCACAAGAGGGCTTTCTCCTCCTCGCATATGCGCCTGCAACCGCCGCCGCTCACACGGAACCGAAAAGCATACTCGTGGACAAAACCTTACTAGGGCGGCACTCGAAGTCCCCCGAAGCTAAGGGTGAAACCGTAAAAACCTTACTATGTATGTGCACTCGAAGTCCCCCAGGCGAAGGGTGAGATCTCCGACCGGGAGACACTCGTGCACCAAATGTGCGTCGTTATAATCGACCAAACAACCTACGTGTCGGCGTACAAAGTCAAATTTATCAATAAGAATATCAAATCACACTGATCAAAATGAGAGAGCCTCTCCTTTTATAACATCAAACTCAAAATCAACTCTCCCCGGATCTCACAGCTACCTTGGGTTAGCCCGATGCCTTCCCCATCATATCCACGTGGACCCCCAAGGCCCCCTCTCTCTAAGTTACAACGTCAATCTACTAGGAAAAGGAACACTTTATTATAAAGTGAGGTGACTAAAGTGAGGTGACCCCTCTTATTTCTCACTTTATTTATTATTTCTATCTAAAGCGGCAAAATAAAGCAAAAATGCAATATTCCAATTAGCAAGGCTAATTGGGAATATTACAACAAGGGGTGTGGACCCTATGAGAAAAATAAACTAAGGCTTGATTAATCTAAGTTAAACAAGTTCTAGGAGTTATATTAATTACAAGATACAATCCACCATCATTAAAGACTCCATAGGCATATACTTCAGCATGTTAGTGATCATCTTAAACTTTAAGTTCATTCATAAACCATAGACACGATAGATAATAAGCAAATAACAAAAATTAATAAAATATATGAATAAAGAGATTCCACATAAGAATAAATAATAGATACCAATAATGAAGTACTGAGAATGTAAAGATGTGTAAAAGTACTTGGAAATGGGATGCTTTGAAAAATGAAATGTACTTGAACGTAATGACAATTGCCCACAAGTTAATGCTTTGAAATATAAAGTGGCATTAAGTAAATGGATCAAGTACAAAATGCTAGAAAGTAAATGATACAGAGTGGCCCTTGGTTCGTTTATTATATTTAGGTTGTCACTGAGATTACGTTAATTCAAAGGCGTGAAGTGCACAATATGCAATGTGATTGCAAGAAATTAAAACTTCGTTATTAACTGGCCTCTCGTGCCTTATCCTCATGGCCCCAATCTTAGAATAGGGAAGTCTTAAAAGAGGAAGGGTCCTAGTGAATCAACTTTAACCAACAAGCCATTGGAACTTGCTAGAGGTTAATACTCTTAATGAAATGAGATCTATCTAACCGGAAGAAATGAAATCTAACTAAAGCAAAATTACAAGTAGTCTACTCTAAGCATGAGAAATGAAACTTACCAATTAGATGCTCAAGTGAATGAAAGACAAAACTAAATTTCATTTAGCATGTGATTATTCTATTTTAGGTTAGTTTTAGATCTTACTACAAAAGCAAACCACAAAAGCATAACCACAACAAAGTCCCCAATTTGGGAAGAGGATGCTTAGGGGGAATTCTCTAACTCCCAAGAAAAAAATATGATACTTTATTAGATCCATTGTGAATAAAGGATTTGGGGAAGAAGAAAATCCTTATGAATAAAGGATGAGAGAAACTAAAAAATACATAAATGAATCCCTGTGAATGTTGACTTAAAGAGAAAATTTGAAAGAGTTAGAGCAATGAATCCCTGATAAATCAAAGGGAATAAAATCTCATTCGAAGTTACAATGGATCTTGTTGTTGCCCGAAGTGTCCACCCGAGGTGACAACACCTCGCAGTAGGGTTGTCACTTTGATCCCCACTACTTCGTTTGCTATCTCGTAAGACAAAGCGAAGGGGGTAGTCCCTTAAGGAAAAATAATGAGGAGCCTCGTTGAAAAATCAACAAGTTTAGGAGATACAAATGAATATCCTAAACTTGATTAAAATGATATGGCAAGTAAGATAAACAAGCACAACAATTAAATTATTCGATATATACTAGTGATATATCAAAGGTTTCGAATTTAAGAAATACTTGCACACAAAGATTAATATGTCAAGTTACCGGATAGACAAGTGTTGCAAGGATGATATGCAAGATCCATCCTAGATGAAATGCAAGATCTAATCTAATGGGAAATGCAAGATGTTGGTTGCTTTAGTTATATGCCTAATCTAAGTGAGAGCCTTCACCTCAATTGTTTTGAAGCAAGTCTCGCACATGGTTGTAGAAAGAAGACTGTAGTGGGAAGGAGGCTAAGGCCTCATTAACGATACCTACCCCGGAGTTCTAAAGACCCGATTCCTCTGAGCCTCCATATGATTTCCACAGACAATTATGTGTCACCGTTTTTAACTTTTAACCTCAATGCGAGGGTCAAGCGTCACAAATTGGGAGAGAAGGTGTCCCTAAGTTTCTAATAAATAAACTTATGCCTGGAGGTAATTTAAATATGCACTTCTAATCTAGGATGAGAATGCGAATAATGATTAGGTTAAGATGCTTCAATGAGATAACAATGAGAAGAGTGCTCCAATGATAACAAGATAAGATCACTTATAACCAATATGCCAAATATCACTTATAGATCAAGACTAAAAGAAATAATTAAGTAAGCACTCTTAATGTTATTGATGAAACAATTATAGCAATGCTCTTTGATTATTTATATGTGCTTATTAGAATTTCTCTTTCACTTATTAGATTACCGAATTAGAACAGAGAACTACGAGATTTGTAAGAGCACAACCACAAGCAATTGGATGAGATTGCTAATAGTGAGATTAGTAAATGAAATGCAACAAAGGATTCAACTATGCAATGCAATTTGCAAGAGGGAAGTGTTACCCACCACTCCGTGGGTGACACCCATAGGAGAAAATTTTCTCCTAGATGGTCCTCAACCAGCTAGGCGCCCCAAGGGGCCTACCAAATAACTCGATGTGCCACCATCTCCGCGACCTTGTTTCAAAATCCATTATGATTCCTCACCCATATGTTATGATCGTATGTTTTAATAGAGGTCTTCCAACCTCAAATGTATGGCTTTCATTATGTAGTTGGGTATTTTTGCTTACTTATCATGGACACTTTTGGGCATAGATTAATGGGGAGATTCGACGACAAGATTAGGCATGGTTTGCATTCTTGTCCCTTTGTCCAATTTGGTGGTTAACCTTGTATCTTAGTCTCGTGGGATCTACTTTATCGGCTATTAGCTTTAGGATGCCACCACATGGGAAAATCTTGGTTGTGTGGTCCCGCTTCGACACCACATACATCACTCCCCTCTCCGTTCATTATAAACCTTTTCGCATATTTCCCATCCAAGTCTACATTTGTCCATTGTGTCCACAAGGAGTTGGCCTCCGTCTCCCTTGTCCACACTTTGGGTCAAGCCTCGGAACAATGCCTCGAAGGTTGATGTGCCTAAAAAGAAAGTAAAAAGGCATAATTTGGCCACTCTCAATAGGAATGTACCATAAAATGCAAAAGATGGCCAGGACATACAAATTTAGCACATTGGCAAAAGCCATCATGAACTCTACCCCTATCATTATTGCCATCACCGGTTCCTAGGCTCTCATATTGGCGCATTAAGGAACCCGTGATTGTCCCAACCCTCGGTGAGTGATGAACTCGCCCAACCCTCGCCCAACCTTAAAGGGGTATTCGCTACCAGGCATTCATTCACATCATGCTATCATTCCCCGGAGCCTAAGCAAATGGAAGAAAAGTCAATGGTACAGTGTGTACATAATAGTATGGTAGTACCATATTATTTTGCAATCCAATGTACTAGTGATTTGTCTTCCTACATTCTATACACCTGTATGTGGGCTTCTATCGTAGCTACCCTTGTACTATGGCACATGGCTTGGAGCCTTCTCTTTGATTCCTACCCGTTCCATCATCATAGCACATGACACCCGCCACTTGATGGATGTACCATGGACTTATCACTCCCTTAAAGGTTGAAAGTACCTAATAGAGTCCTTGATTAACCTCCTCTCAACTTGGAAACACTTGTATACTGAAGCCCATTATGGAAGGGAATGCCACTATGAAGTGTCCACTGGCTCCATGGTTTGTAAACTCATTTACTCAATTACATCGATGATTTGTTCTACCGGAAGGTGAGGAGATGCATTGGATATTATATAGATCGATAGGTGGGTCTTCATCTGGTGTTTGGTCTCCTATACGAGTTCCAAGCCCCTCTAAAGGGTCATACTGGGCATTTGTGGGGTGTGCATTAAGCTGCTATGTGCTTCCACTATAGCAGAGAGTGCGTATAGCCATGGTATGGGATCCTTCATTACCATCCATTTCTTGCTCGTTATTCCACCTATTCGATGATGATGATGCACTGACCACCTTGCCCAACCGACTACAGACACTTGTACCCACACACTGATGCTGATCTTAGGCCCAAATGATGGTTTGCTGACTACGGGGAGACAAAGGAGGGCTTGCATCATTGTTCACTTTGCCGCATGGGATATAGGCTGGCTCGATCCACTTGGAGACCCATGAGGATGTTTTTGTGCCCTGGCTGTACCATGGGAGCACCATAGGTCATTTGCTTGGAGTTCATAACATCCCTTTTATCACTATATTTGGAGCCCTTCCACTCATTTTGGGACATATTGACTCCCACTAGGCCTTCCAATGGCCCTCCTAGCTATTTATTTATCATTTTGGCTCCCTGAGAGGCTTCTTTTTTTCATGTTATGAAGTTGTTTTGTGGGTTTGTCACCAATTGGGGTGTTATTTTTCACATTAAAGACACTTTTAGTGGGGTTTGTTAGGCTAATTAGTCCATTTGAACTATTATAGGCTATATAAATACATGAGACCTCATTCGTAATTCTCATCATCACTTGGATTAAGATTTATTTCTTTTGGAATTTCGCTTATAGCTATTGGAGGACGAATTGGATAATCTTTGCTATCTGACATTTGGAAATCTTGTCTTGGTCTTGGAGCTTAATTTGTCTCTTTGATGTTTGGATATATTTGCTATACTTTGTAAGTGCTTTTTCATGGTCTATTTCTTATTTCTGTGTGACCTTATAATGTATGGAATTTTTCGCTCATGGAGTCTATGTTTCTACCCCAATTGTGTTGCCTGGGTCTCCCTATACGAGTTCTGGTTTCCTCTAAAGGGTCATACTGGCATTTGTAGGGTGTGCATTAAGAGCCATGTGCCTCCACCATAGCAAGAGAGCACATAGCCATGGTATGGTATCCTTCATTACTATCCATTTCTTGCTCGTGCTCCACCTATTTGATGATGATGATGCACTTGGACCACCTGCTCCAACCGACTACACTTTGCACCACATTTAGCAAGCTTGATCCAGGGTCTAAATGAGGTTTTGTCGCACCATGGGAGTGAGGGAGGGCTTGCATCATTGTTCCAAATTTCTGCGTATGGGATATAGGCTTGCTCGATCCACTTGGAGACCCATGAGGATGTTTTTGTGCCCCCACAACCACATGGGAGCACCATAGGTCATTTGCTTGGAGTTCAAGGGCCATCCCCTTTATCACTATATTTGAGCCTTTCCACCAATTTGGGACATATCAGACTCCACTAGGCCTTCCAATGGCCCTCCTAGCTATTTATTTATCATTTTGGCCTTCTCGAGAGGCTTATTTTTCATGTTAGATGAAGTTGTTTGGTGGGTTTGTCACCAATTGGGGTGTGTTATTTTTCACATTAAAGACACTTTTTAGGGGGTTTGTTAGGCTAATTAGACCCATTTGAACTATATACATGAGACCTCATTCGTAATTCTCATCATCACTTGGATTTGGATCTTTATTTCTTTTGGAATTTCTGTTTATAGCTATTGGAGGACGAATTGGATAATCTTCGATGCATTTTGACATTTGGAAATCTTGTCTTGGTCTTCGAGCTTCAATTTTGTCTCCCTTGATGTTTGGATATATTTGCTATACTTGTAAGTGATTTTTTCGTGTCTATTTCTCTATTTCATGTGACCTTTATAATGTATGGAATTTTCGCTCATGGAGTTTCCAGGTTTTACCGAATTGAAGTAAAATTTGATTTTGTGAGGGTTTTGCATATATGTTACATGTCTAATATACCGAATGAATGTTCCTAGGGGTGTATTATCTATATAATTGCCTTGATAAGTCATCAATTGCATCAATAATAAATATAAATTTCTTTGGTAACCTAGTTGTTGCCTTTAGGGTGATACAAAGTTGTTGGGGAACTCCTCGATCGGGTAAACATGACCATAAAGGTTGTAAGAAAGAAAGAAGTGTACACCTAAGGTAACGCCGTACTGTGTCACTCTACCTCACAAGAAAATTTCACATTGCAGCAAAATTTTCACGAAGACATATTGGAAGTAAGTAGGGATGTCATATTTGATGAAAATCACGCCTACAAAAGATCCAAGGATATCCCTATTGATTTCAAGGACGAAGACATACCTATATTCAAAGAAGAAGAAATACAACACGACAATCCCACTACAATTCAAGAAGATGAAGAAGGACCAAGTGAGCCTATTCAAATCCATGATCATATTGAACACTAGGAAAAGGCCAAATTGGTTAGAAGCTACTCTTTGAAGATGTCAAGGGACATAAAGTTGCAAAAGGAACCTTAGAGAAAAGCAAAAGGCCAAGAGATATTTTGGATATGCCGTACATATAACAAAACTAATTGAAGCTAAACCATCTACATTTGAAGAAGTCGCTAATCAAGAGGTTTAAAGAAGGCAATGCAGGAGGGAATATCAATCCATTATGAAAAAATGGGGTTTGGGAAATTGTTCCTAGACCTAGTCACAAATTAGCTATCACCTCTAAATGGCTCTGCTGAAGATCACATGTTGTTGATGGAAGTATTGATAAATACAATGCTATATTTATGAAGGGGTTTCTCTCAAAAGGAAGGCATATATTATGAAGAAACCTTACACCCACTCCAAGGTATACTACTATTAGTCCCCGAAGCCTCATCGTCGCTACAATGGGATGGAATATCCATCAAATGGATGTGAAGACAACATTTCGAATAAGACCATTGATGAGGAAGAAAAGGTTACTGAACAACCCGAAGGCTTTGAGGTAAATAATAGAGACACATATGTATGTCAACTCAAGGAGGCCCTACATGGTTTGAAGCAAGCACCTAAGGCATGGTGATGTGCAGATGATGCGTACCTTCTAAGAATTGGGTTCATGAAGAGACTGTTGATCCAAATCTCTACATCAAGGCTGAAGACAATGAGTCACCATTATTCTACTATATGTAGATGATCTATTCATCTTTGTGTGGAGCAAAGAATTCGAGAATGCAAGAAGACGCCAGTGCCTCGAATTCTGAGATGGAGATGATTCAGACTAATGCACTATCACCTCGGGTCCGGAAGTGTGGCAGAACGGGGAGATATATTTGGGGGCAAGGAAAGTATATCATCGATTTGTTGCAATAAATTTGGGATGATGGATTCCAAGTTCTGTTGAACCCTTAGTTAAACTCGAGAGGGGTGAATCAATTTAATGCATTCATGGACTTTTAAACTTTCTTTTATACTTATTTACACCGTCATTTCATAATCGCCTTAATGTATAATGGAACAACAATCTTAATAAGTGAGCAACATGTATTGCGCATTAAATACGTATCAACACATAGACAACAAGATAAGTGGAAACCCATAAGGGAGAAAACCACATCTTATTATCGTTGTGATGCAAAGACAAGCTCCAACTCCCTCCTTCACCACCGATTTTCTTATGCTTCAACCTACGGAGGCTACTACCTCACCCCGCAAGCTACAACTTGCAAGGAAGCTCCAACTCCCATCTATTTTCCGTAGGCTACAACCCACAGATTCCTAAATTTCTACCTGCCAATCGGACATCTATCAAGCTACACCGATATGGAAGCACCAACTTCCTCCACCATACAATGAAAAACACATGCCGATTTACTCCGGATATCAACTCGTTCTATTCCTTCTTCATCGTTAGCCCCGTGCCTTTATATCTCGCTTTAAATCATCTCCTGATCTTCGCGCTCTATTTGCTCCTTCTTCTTCCACTCTTCACTTTATGCATATGACAATAACATCATTTATAGAGATCACCTCATAACCTGCTGTATTCCATATGGGAATATGAAATGAATAGGTATGACTTTTTGCCTTCCACCTTTCTCATTTTCTTGCCCAAGACATTCAAAAATAATATAACAATATGTACACATTTCAAGACATAAAGGGAGTTTGCTTTGCTTACGAAGACTTGCTTCGCATCACAAACAATATAAAAATAAATAATACATTTTCAGTTACAATCACATATTTACTCAACCCTTTCAAATGCCTTCTGCTTTGTCATGGCTAAATATCCTTTTCCGTTTGTCGTCCCTTTGTCTTTTATGTGTTTCTGCGTGCTAGACATTTCCAACCGTGCGTTCCATTTCTTGACCCATGCCTTTATGCTTTACACCTCTTGCCAATTGCATATCTTACCTCGTGTAGCTGCTCAATGCTCTTTCTTTGCTCCTTGCTCTGTGTCGGGTTACTGGGCCTCGAGTCTCCTTCTACCCACGTTTAGTCTTTGTTATCAACCGCCGTAACCGTGATAACACCTCCGCACGAGTGTCGGTCATTTGCCTTAGTTGCATTCAACCTTTCCTTTTTTACTCACAACCGCATCTACATGACATTGTTCTCCCCCGCACAGTGGCCGTGTCCTTTTACTTACCCGAGCCTTTTTCTTGCCGTGTTCAACCTTCTCATACTCGAGTTGTCCTCTCGCTTCCAACGTTTATGAAATCACATAGTCCGTGCGACTTGAACACATCGTGACGAACTTCGAACTTTATCGCATCCGGTTCATATCGCATTTTTGGCGACGCGTTTTACGTTATACCCCTTTTTTCCACCTCCGATGTAATTTAACACCAGAAAGGCTCGACACAACGCTTAACTTTGGTTGAAGGGTCCCACAACGCGGTGACCAATCACAACAGCATCGCATTTCGCTTGTCCGCAAGTCTCCCACTCTACCGTTAGCAATAAACCTAAACCTTGCGACCGCGCCGGCGTGCTGCCACTTGGATTCCTTCTATTTACTGAAGATCGTGATAGAACCTCGACGATTCTACAACCCTAAAATAACATTTCGCGATGTCTTGAAGTTAAACCCTATATCTTGCGGTATGCAATGTTGCGCGAGGTTGACATGTGTCCCTCCACCATCACAGAATATTTAATCCCAACTTGCGTCGCCTTATCGCTATCCTTGGGCGCTTTGTGATGTGTGGGCAGTGTGGTTCACTGCCTCTGGCCGTTGATCCGGCCTTCGCAACCGACTTCCGTCCTCAACCGACCGCACTTCGCACTTTATAATATTTACTTTGTGGTTATACTCTCATTTATTGCGTGCTAAGTATTGCGCCGTGCCGCCGCATGTACCTTTTCTTCACTTCGCACTGCCAACCGATTTAACTTACCTTGCGACGCCTTAACACTTACCTCGCTATACTTTGCGATTTGCGCTTTGGTCTCCGTCGATGCGATCATCACCGTTGATCCGCCCGTATCTATGGTCCCTACCGTCGCTTGCAATTCGATCGTATGTTCCGCTTCCCGCTTAACTTACGATGAATCATATCTATCCATTTATTTCCTTTTTTTGCGATCTAATCTCAATCGTCCGCTTGCCTTCGCGCAACTCTTTTTCACCTCTTCACTCGCTTGATCTCGCGCCGTCCATCTCTTGCCTTTGTTGAAATCCTTAGTTAAACTAAGAGGGGGGGGTGAATCAGTTTAACACATACATCAAATTTTTAAATTTTTCATCAACTTATTAACAGCTTAATTTTATAACCCACTTTAATATATGAACAGTCTTAATATGTTGCAGCAAGTATTAAATTAATGAGACACCAAACTTATTATGAGAGCAGCAAACATTAAGCAGATTGGGTAGATCATATCAACACATAGGCAACACACATAGAGACAGCAAATATAAGTGGAAACCCATAAAGGGAGAAAACCACATCTTATTATTGTTGTGATGCAAAGGCAAGCTCCAACTCCCTCTCACCACTGTTTTTCTACAGGCACCAACCTCAGTCAGCTACAACTGACAACTATCAAGCTTCAACTTGATAGGGAAGCTCCAACTTCCTCAATTTATCAAAATAAATGTTTGTTGATTTACCTCAGATATCAGCTCTGTTCTGTAGCATCTCTTTCTGCTCCTCTCCTCCTTATCTTCTATGCCTCAATTTTCCATACTCTGCATTCTCTATACTCACTCTCTCTAACCTCTCTATGCATATCAAGATGATTTTATTTATAGAGATTTCCTTATGACTGTTTGTTTTCCTCAGGGAATTTGAAATGGATAGCCATACCTCTTAGCCTTTTGTCTTCTCATTTCTTTTCCAGCTCACTCAGAAAAATATAGCTATATGTACTAATTTTAATATTACAGTGGGAATTTTGTATTCTTCCAGAGACTTGCCAATGCATCAAAAACAATATAAACCAATCAAAAACGTATACATTCAGTTACAATGAGGATTACAAATCAACTTATTTAGTTTTGGATCACTGTGTTTGTCTTTTTTGTGACTGTGTTTGTCCCTTTCGGCTCTGTTTGATTTCCTGTTCACTGTCGCAGTGTAACTGCCATACATATGTAACTGCGCTTTTCATATATTGCAATTTAACTCTCGGCATGATAATGAAGTGTTTTTAACATATTAACTACCCCTTTTGTAATGCAAATCAACTCACAGAGAACTTAAATCAAAGCATTTTAATACTTAAAATTCCCTTTCGGGCCCACCCGCCAAGCTTGTTTTATTCTCCGATGCGATGAGTCACCTCCTGAATTCTTCCGATTCCGATTAATCGCAATTGCAACTTTTAGTTGTGAGTTCCGATGCTCCGATGCTCCGATGTGATCACTCTGATCCGATGATTCACTTTTCACTGCACTTTATTGTGCCGATGCAATTAATCATAACTGAATACTCCTGATTGCGATTGATGCATTTGCGAAGGACCCGATGTGATCATCGCAATCGCAGCTTTCAATATAGTGCTCCGATGTTATGCTTCTTTCCGATGTGATGGCCTACTTTGATGTCGGAACTTAAGCATGTATGAATCACAGTTTATAAGCCCATCGGGCCCGAAACTTCATCGCAATCGCAATATTTTGTTAACATGTTTCGTTGCCAACTTTTCTCCGATGCGATTGGTGAGGGTCCCACCATGTGGTACTTCGTTTGTGATAGAACCGTTTGGTTCTTTTGATCTCGTGCTCAATAATATAATACATATGCTTTTTATTATACCTTTGGTCCCTTGTCCACAAAGCACTACATATAGATAGATATATGCTTTGGACCTTTGTATATAAAGTGCAACATATGTAACGCGCTACATATATATAAGCTTTTGCTTCAGCTTTAATGTATCCTCCAGCTTGGGTTATGATTCTCGGAATTTTATGTGGGTGGGGGGTCCCACCCTACACACACAATATCTTCCATCAACATTATATTAAGTCTTGGACTTAGACATAAGCCCAGCACTAATATATATATATATATATATATATATATATATATATATATATATATATAACCTCTCGGGTTGCATAGTTTGATTAATGCTTCCGCTTCCCAGTATAACCTTAGCCATGTAGCATATTAACATTGCAATAGGTACCAAACCCCGACTTTGTGTAAAAGCGCTTGGGCCCACAGTGTACCACTTTATGCTAACTATCATATGTACCACTCCTTAGGTGTCTTGCATATCAATTATAATATATTGACATATATAACGACCCCGTTCAATTTATTATGAACCTTATAGTGAACCCACGCATTTAACTTATGTGTGAACACTTTACTATGTAGTTCAACCTGCATTCGGCCCATCATATATATCAACATATATTAATATAAGTTATAACCTCCTCCTGTTTATTAACTTTCATAACACAGTCATTCACATAATTCTTTGTCTCCGCAGCTCTGAATGTAGCACCCACAACCTTGGTTCTCTTCCCCGCATCTTCACCTTTGATCGGACGGTCAATTTGCTCTCGCACAGCAACTGAGCTTTGGACTTCCATCCAACGGTCGACGCGCAATATCGCGCAACTTAAATGCTCGCTGCATAATTCTCCAAATTCACGCGAAAAAATTTGTATTTGGAAACTGCCTGAGGACACGTGTCCTTCAATGACATGTATCTCGTTCATTTTGGTAATATAGCTTACCACTTCAACCAACGCGTGAACCCACTGGTTTTGTGGCCCTCCGGTTTTACTGTTCATGTTCGGGGTTCCGCTTCAATTCATGGTTCTACTTCAATAAATAATTTCGTGTCTTCGTTATATACTTATACTTATAATCTTTGTTTAAAATTTTATTTCTTATTTCTTCAGCTCTTGAACATATTAACCCTGTTTCAATGTTATGTTAATACAACGCTGCCAACACTACCATAAGGTTTATTCCCCTTATACACAGAGCCTCGGTTCCTTCCTTTCTGCAAGATTCCGCATCTCCTGCAATCATTTCACTGTTGGTTTGTTAACAGCTCTGCCTCTGCCTCTACTGCTTTGCCTCCTCTGGTTCTGCCTCCTTTCTCTGTCTCTGCCTCTGCTGCTCGACCATTTCATTTCAACAGTCTTCTTCCGCCTGTTTCCTTTGCCATCTATGATGTCTCCTTTGCACTGCTTGCTTCTCTTTTTGCTGCCTTGTCTCTGTAAATATACTCTCCCTCTGTTCTTCTCATGCTCTCTGTAAATATACTCTCCCTCTATTCTTCTCTGTTGTCTTCTCCTTTGCTTATGCTACTGTCCTTTGTCTGTCTCTACCTCTGTTGCCTCCTTTGCCATCAATGACAACATTTCCAACAGTCTCCCCCTTTGGCATTGATGGCAATACACTTCCTCTGTTTGCATTTTAGGACCCTTTCTTATGTTGCTTGCTCTTCCTCCCCCTTTGATGTCAATGGCAAGGAGTTGCTCATTAAGCAGTGTGCTTTTAAATCTCGTCCATGTTGCTCTGATCTTGAGGACCTGTTTCATGCTTTCCTTGTTAGCTGATCTCCCCCTGGAATGATATTTTCGTTTCTGTTCTCCCCTTGAAATGATGCTTTCTCTTTATATCAGAGAGTAGCATCTATAGATACTACCCCTAGTCTATCTCTCAAATACTCAAATGGTTCTCTAGCAAGAGGTTTGGTAAATATATCTGTTGTCTATTCTTTTGTTGGCACATACTCCAGCTTCACTACCTTCTAAGCTACTTGTTCTCAGAGAAAATGATACTTGATTGGGATATGTTTAGTTTTTGAATGAAGCACAGGATTTTTTGATATGCTTATAGCACTTGTATTATCGCATTTGATAGAGATAGGTTCATCAATTCTTACCTTCATGTCTTGGAGGGTTTGCTTCATCCACATGACTTGTGTGCAGCATGCTGCTGCTGCTATGTATTCTGCTTCTATTGTAGATAGAGAAATAGATGTTTGTTTCTTGCTTAGCCATGCCACCAGACTTTCTCCTAGATAGAATGCACCTCCACTTGTGCTTTTCCTGTCATCCACACAGCTGGCCCAATCTGCATCTGTGTATGCTGTCAAAGTGAAGCTTTTTCCTTTTGGATACCATAACCCAAACTGTACTATTCCTTGTAGATATCTAAATATTCTTTTGACTGCTAGAAGATGATTTTGCTTTGGTGCTGCTTGATATATAGCCACAAGTCCTACTGCTAGCATGATGTCTGGTCTTGATGCTGTCAGGTACAGCAGACTTCCTATCATGGATCTGTAGAGTCTTTGATCTATATTAGCAGATCCATCATCAGCACATAGCTTGCATCCCGTGATTATGGGAGTTGACACAGGTTTGCAGTCTTCCATTTTGAACTTTTTCAACATTTCTTTTAAGTATTTTTCCTGTGAGATAAATGTACCTGTGTTCTTTTGCTGAATTTGAAGTCCTAAATAGAAACTGAGCTCTCCAATCATAGACATCTCAAACTCTGATTTCATCTCCTCAACAAACCCTTTTGCTAGCTCATCTTTGTTGCTTCCAAACATAATGTCATCAACATATACTACAACAATCAGGAGTTCATTTTCATGGGCTTTTATGTATAGATTGTTGTCTACTCCTCCTCTCTTAAAGCCTTGTTTTTGCAAGTATTTATCTAGCCTTGAGTACCAAGCACGAGGAGCTTGTTTTAGTCCATATAGAGCCTTCTTTAGTTTGCATACATAGTCTTCTTTGTCTGTTAATGCGAAGCCTTCTGGTTGTTCCATGTAGAATTCTTCTTCTAGATCTCCATTTAGAAATGTAGATTTCACATCCATTTGATATACCTTGAAGTCTTGGTATCATGCAAAGGCCAAAAACATTCTGATAGCTTCCATTCTGGCTACAGGGGCAAATGTTTCATCGTAATCAAGTCCTTCGATTTGTGAATATCCTTTGCAGACAAGTCTGGCTTTATTCCTGATTACCTGTCCTTGCTCATTCATTTTATTTTTGAATACCCATTTTGAGCCTATGAAATTTTTCTCAGTGGGTCTAGGAACTAATTCCCAGGTATTGTTCTTCTCAATTTGGTCCAATTCTTCATTCATAGCATTCACCCAATACTTGTCCTTGCTGGCTTCTTCAAACTTCTTTGGCTCTATTTGTGATAACATGGCTATGTATACCTCCTCTGTCTATTCATTTAGTTGCCTTATTGTCTGGACCCCTACTCTCTTGTCTCCAATGATCTGATCTTCTAGATGGTTCTTTTGAGTGTATCTTGAGGGGGCTTTCGAGCTCAGTTCAGCATCTTCTGTTGTTTTTCTCGTCTCATCATCATCTTGGTTTTTTTCTTCATGATTGTTTGAAGTACTGTTGCAGTCTGTACTTCTTGTCTTGTTTGGAAGTTCTTCATCAAATTTTACATCAATGCTTTCTACAATTTTTCAAAGAATCTTGTTGTAGCACCTGTACCCTTTACTTTTGGATGCATATCCTAGAAATATCCCTTCATCTGCTCTTGAATCAAATTTCCCCATATTTTCATCATTATTATTTATGTAACATTTACTTCCAAAGACTCTAAAGTGCTTGATTGAAATCGGTTTACCATGCCATAGTTCATAGGGAGTCTTGTCATTGCTTGGCCTTAAATGAGATTTGTTTAGGATATGCACGGCTGTGTGTACTGCTTCTGCCCAGAAGGTTTGAGGAATATTACTCTCTTGCATCATGGTTTTGGCAATTTGTTGTACAAACCTGTTTTGTCTCTCTGCTACTCCATTTTGTTGAGGTGTCCCTACAATAGTAAATTGTTGCTTTATCCCATGTTCATTGCATAGGTCTTCAAAGTCATAATCTGTGAATTCACCTCCTTTGTCTGATCTGATGCATTTTAGCTTGCATCCTGTTCGATTTTCTACTAATGCTTTGAATATCTTGAACTTCTCCAATGCTTCTGATTTATTCTTGAGAAATGTAACCCATGTCATTCTGGAGAAATCATCTATTATCAGCATGAAGTAGGATTCTCCACTTGGTGTTTTAGTTCTTGCAGGTCCACACAGGTCCATGTGCACAAGCTGGAGTGGTCTTCTTGTTGATAACTCATCTTTGGCCTTAAATGATGTGCGGGTCTGTGTGCCCAATTGAAATGATTTGCATATGGTATTGGAAGGCCTTTTTATTTCTGGCATGTCTCTGACAGCTTTCTTCTTGCTCAGTCTCATGATATGATCGAACTTGAGATGTCCCAATCTCCTATGCCATAACCATGACTCCTCAAGTTTGCTAAGATGGCATGCTTCATCTTCCTCTTTCACTATGTAAACATTACTCTCTGTTCGAACACCTTTGAGCAGAGTCTTACCTGTGGTGCTTGATCTGACTTCACATTCTTGTGCTCTAAAAAGAACTTCACAGCCTTTATCACACATTTGACTGACACTCGGCAAGTTTTCTTTTAGCCCATCTACAAATAGTACATCTTGGGCCTTTCCTTTTCCATTATCTAGGTTGACTGAGCCTTTTCCTTTGATTTTTCCTAATTTATCATTACCAAAAGTAACATTTCCAGATTTATTTTCATCAAAAGTTATTAATTTTCTTCTGTCTCCAGTCATATGTTTTGAGCAGCCACTGTCCAAATACCATTGGCTTTTCAAGTCTTGAGCAGTTAAAGCCAGGTCACATTTGTTCACCTTCTTTTTCCACTGGAAGCATCCTTTTGTTTGGAGATTTTTGTGAGATGATGAACCACATCCTCTGAGAGGACATTTGGAAGGCATATGTCCAATTTTATTGCATACATAGAATTTTATCATAATTTTTGCAGAATTGTGAGTATGAGTAAAATCTCCTTGATTCATAAACCTCCTTGAGGTGTTGTAAATCAATCTTTGTCTATATTTTCTGCACTCAATGATTTTATGGCCAAATTCCTTACAATAAAAACAGTAACCATAGAAACAATTTGCATACCTGATGTGAGGTTGTCTTCTCCATTTGTTTGCTTGAGATAGTCTCTTTATTGTTTGCATCTTTTGTTGGTTTGAATTAATCCTCCTTGTGTGACAGTATGTAGCAACATGTCCCAGCTTGTGGTAGGCATAACAAGTGGCATTTTTCATAGGAGGGAAGAATCTCCTTTGATGGCTACCAAATTTGACATACTCAGGGGTATATGATCCTTTTTCTGTTGTTTTAGTATTTGTTTCATTCTTTGTTATTAGAGGATTCTTCTAGTTTCTGTCTCCCTCATTGCATGTTTCTTCCTTTGTAGGAATTATTTGAGCTGCTTCATCAGCCTTCTTTGCTTTTACAAAAATAATGTTTTTGTTTTCCTTTTCTTTTCTTTTACTTGATTCTCCTTCATAGCCTATTCCAGTTTTTATAAGGGGAGATCTTTGAGCATCCAGAATTTCATTCAACTTACCAGAGCTTGTTGTTTGAGAAGAATTTATAGATACTTTCCTTTGAGCATTTTCTGATTTCTTCCTTAGACATACTGCTTCTTCTTCCAACTTCTCTTGTTCCTGAGTTTTATCCTTGATTTGCTCAAGTAACATGTCTTCTATCTTCTTGGCTTCTTTAAGCTCTACCTTCAGCTGCATGAGGACTTCTGAATTTTTCTCTTCTCTTACATACTTGAGGAGAATGTCCTTTTGTTTTTTGCACTTCAGTTTGAGTTTGTTAATCTCCTCCAGAGCACTTCTTAGCTCCCCCTCAAGGTCAACTTCACCTTCTTCTTCATCTTCTAAAAGGAGTCCTTCAAGTTCTTCTATGGCCATCAATAAAAATTCAAAGGTTCCTTCTTCACTTGAGGATTCATCTGAGTCTTCAGATGCACTGCTGTCTTGTTGAACATAGTAAGATTTTCTATTGAATTTCTTTCCTTTCTGACAGTTGTTTGATGTAGTTTTCTCTGATTCATGAGCCTGATTCCTTGCTTTCTTATAGGGACACTTAGCAACATAGTGTCCAACTCTTCCACAGTTAAAGCATTTGAAAGGAAGTTTACCTTTGTATTTACCTGAGCCTCTATCCAATTTCTTGACAGATTTAGCCTCTTCTTCATCAGAGCAAGAGCATATGTCTTCATTTTCTTCTTTCTTCTTTCTATTTTAAAAGCTGCCTCCCTCATACTTGGCTTCTTCTGTGGGAGCCTCATCTCATAGGCTGTTAGATTTCCAAGTAGTTGATTCATGGTCAAGGTTCCCAATCAGCTGTTTCTTCTATGGCAGAAACCTTGGGGTTAAAACTGGGTGGAAGAGATCTTAGAATCTTTTGTACAATTACACTTTTTGGCATGGTTTCTCCAAGAGCTTTCATATTGTTAACTGTTTCTGCAACTCTTAAGAAGAAGCTGCTAACATCTTCATCATCATTCATTTTTAAATTTTCAAACTGAACTCTATATACTTGAAGTTTGGCAGTCTTTACCTTTTTATTTCTCTCATGGATGTTTTCAAGAGTATCCCACATATCTTTGGCAGTCTTACTGTGCATTATTTTGATAAATTCAGCCTCACAAAGTCCACTTAAGATTGCATTCATGGCCTTTGTATTTGCTACAAATTCTTGTTTAGCTTCTCTCTCTGGGTCAGTTGCCTTTGGGGCATATCCAAATTCTACAGCAGCCCAAATCTCTATTCCTAGAGACATTTTATATGCTCTCATTCTGATTTTCCAGAAGGCATAATTAGCGCCGGTGAAAAAAGGGGCTTTATTGGTTGAGATTCCTTCTTGACTAGCCATCCTGGGGACCTAGGATCTCCTTTCTGTGGTTAAACTAGTACAAAGGAACTTGGCTCTGATACCAATTTTTGAATCCTTAGTTAAACTGAGAGGGGGGGGGAGAGGGGGGTTGAATCAGTTTAACACATACATCAGCGTTTTAAATTTTTCATCAACTTATTTACAGCTTAATTTTATAACCCACTTTAATATATGAACAGTCTTAATATGTTGCAGCAAGTATTAAATTAATGAGACACCAAACTTATTATGAGCGCAGCAAACATTAAGCAGATTGGGTAGATCATATCAACACATAGGCAACACACATAGAGACAGCAGATATAAGTGGAAACACATAAAGGGAGAAAACCACATCTTATTATTGTTGTGATGCAAAGGCAAGCTCCAACTCCCTCTCACCACTGTTTTTCTGCAGGCACCAACCTCAGTCAGCTACAACTGACAACTATCAAGCTTCAACTTGATAGGGAAGCTCCAACTTCCTCAATTTATCAAAAGAAATGTTTGTTGATTTACCTCAGATATCAGCTCTGTTCTGTAGCATCTCTTTCTTCTCCTCTCTTCCTTATCTTCTCTGCCTCAATTTTCCATACTCTACATTCTCTATACTCACTCTCTCTAACCTCTCTATGCATATCAAGATGATATTATTTATAGAGATTTCCTTATGACTGTTTGTTTTCCTCAGGGAATTTGAAATGGATAGGCATACCTCTTAGCCTTCTGCCTTCTCATTTCTTTTCCAGCTCACTCAGAAAAATATAGCTGTATGTACTAATTTTAATATTACAGTGGGAATTTTGTATTCTTCCGGAGACTTGCCAATGCATCACAAACAATATAAACCAATCAAAAACGTATACATTCAGTTACAATGAGAATTACAAATCAACTTATTCAGTTTTGGATCACTGTGTTTGTCTTTTCTGTGACTGTGTTTGTCCCTTTCGGCTCTGTTTGATTTCCTGTTCACTGTCACAGTGTAACTGCCATACATATGTAACTGCGCTTTTCATATATTGCAATTTAACTCTCGGCATGATAATGAAGTGTTTTTAACATATAAACTGCCCCTTTTGTAATGCAAATCAACTCACGGAGAACTTAAATCAAAACATTTTAATACTTAAAATGCCCTTTCGGGCCCACCCGCCAAGCTTGTTTTATTCTCCGATGCGATGAGTCATCTCCTGAATTCTTCCGATTGCGATTAATTGCAATCACAACTTTTATTTGTGAGTTCCGATGCTCCGATGCGATCACTCTGATCCGATGATTCACTGTTCACTGCACTTTATTGTGCCGATGCGATTAATCGTAACTGAATACTCCCGATTGTGATTGATGCATTTGCGAAGGACCCGATGCGATCATCGCAATCGCAGCTTTCAATATAGTGCTCCGATGTTCTACTTCTTTCCGATGCAATGGCCTACTTTGACGTCGAAACTTAAGCATGTATGAATCACAGTTTATAAGCCCATCGGGTCCGGAACTTCATCGCAATCGCAATCTTTTGTTAACATGTTCCGCTGCCAACTTTTCTCCGATGCGATTGGTGAGGGTCCCACCATGTGGTACTTCGTTTGTGATAGAACCTTTGGTTCTTTTGACCTCGCGCTCAATAATATAATACATATGCTTTGTATTATACCTTTGGTCCCTTGTCCACAAAGCGCTATATATAGATATATATATATGCTTTGGACATTTGTATATAAAGCGCAACATATGTAACGCACTGCATATATATAAGCTTTCGCTTCAACTTTAATGTATCCTCCAGCTTGGGTTATGATTCTCGGAATTTTATGTATTGGGGGGTCCCACCCTACACACACAATATCTTCCGTCAACATTATATTAAGTCTTGGAATTAGACATAAGCCCAGCACTAATATATATATATATATATATATATATATATATATATATATATATAACCTCTCGGGTTGCATAGTTTGATTAATGCTTCCGCTTCCCAGTATAATCTTAGCCATGTAGCATATTAACATTGCAATAGGTACCAAACCTCGACTTCGTGTAAAAGCACTCAGGCCCAAAGTGTACCACTTCATGCTGACTATCATATGTACCACTCCTTGGGTGTCTTGCATATAAATTATAATATATTGACATATATAACAACCCCGTTCAATTTATTTTGAACCTTATAGTGAACCCACGCATTTAACTTATGTGTGAACACTTTACTATTTAGTTCAACCTGCATTCGGCCCATCATATATATCAACATATATTAATATAAGTTATAACCTCCTCCTGTTTATTAACTTTCATAACACAGTCATTCACATAATACTTTGGCTCCGCAGCTCTGAATGTAGGACCCACAACCTTGGTTCTCTTCCCCGCATCTTCACCTTTGATCGGGCGGTCAATTTGCTCTCGCGCAGCGACTGAGCTTTGGACCTGCATCCAACGGTCGACCCACAATATCGCGCAACTTAAATGCTCGCTGCATAATTCTCCAAAATCACGCGAAAAAAGTTGTATTTGGAAACCGTCTGAGGACACGTGTCCTTCAATGACATGTATCGCGTTCATTTTGGTAATACAGCGTACCACTTCAACCAACGCGCGAACCCACTGGTTTTGTGGCCCTCCGGTTTTACTGTTCATGTTCGGGGTTCCGCTTCATTTCATGGTTCCGCTTCAATAAAGAATTTCGTGTCTTCGTTATATACTTATACTTATAATCTCTGTTTAAAATTTTATTTCTTATTTCTTCAGCTCTTGAATATATTAACCATGTTTCAATGTTATGTTAATACAACGTTGCCAACGCTACCATAAGGTTTATTCCCCTTATACACAGAGCCTCAGTTCCTTCCTTTCTGCACGATTCCGCATCTCCTGCAATCATTTCACTGTTGGTTTGTTAACAGCTCTGCCTCTGCCTCTACTGCTCTGCCTCCTCTGGTTCTGCCTCCTTTCTCTGTCTCCGCCTCTGCTACTCGACCGTTTCATTTCAACCGTCTTCTTCCGTCTGTCTCCTTTGCCATCTATGTTGTCTCCTTTGCGCTGCTTGCTTCTCTTTTTGCTGCCCTATCTCTGTAAATATACTTTCCCTCTGTTCTTCTCATGCTCCCTGTAAATATACTCTCCCTCTGTTCTCCTCTGTTGTCTTCTCCTTTGCTTCTGTTGTTGTCCTTTGTCTGTCTCTGCCTCATTTGCCATCAATGACAACATTTCCAACAATTATGAATTTTTGGTCATGCCTTTTGGCCTTACCAATGCACCTTTTACATTTCAAGGGTTGATGAATTCCATTTTCAAACCATTCCTTAGAAAATTT
>JAXQQM020085246.1:0-26817 GCA_034641835.2 Pinus albicaulis | reverse complement strand
ATGCTTGGATGCACAAATTCAGGGGGAATAATGCATTGTATAATGCTGAGTATAATGCATTGTTGGCATTATGATGGTTCTGAAATATGTTCTTTTTTTTCTTCTTGAAGTCTTTCTGGTATTGGTCATGAAAGTCATATTTGTAATTTGATGAGAAGGTCTTGTTGAGACCCATAATGTAAAATTGTAATATTCAGTCATGTAAGGACTTGTCAAAAATTCGTAAACCCACTTGGTTGGGTAGCTGAGTCAAATTTGTAAACCCACTTGGTTGGGTAGTTGAATTGAAATGTGTAAACCCACTTGGTTGGGTATTTGAGTCTCATATGTAAATCCACTTGGTTGGATATTTGATGTAAGTATGAGTCTTTGGTGATAGGAAGTTCATAGAGTCATGTACCTCATTGGAAAATATGTTTTGAAGATTCAGCATGAACTCAAGGGGAGCTTGGTCACTTCAAGATGTATCAGATCTGCGGAACGCTTCTTCCACATGCAGAGAAAAGGGGAAGAGTATGTTGGTCATAGATTCAGGGGGAGCATTAGCTTTGCTGACTATAATGCAGTGTTGGCATTATTATGGTTCTGAAATATGTTCTCTTTCTTGAGGACTTTCTGGTGTTGGTCATAAATGGTCATATTTATATTTTGGTGAAAAGGTCTTATTGAGACCCATGATGTAAAAATTGTAATATTCAGTCATGTAAGGACTTGTCATTTTTGTAAACCCACTTGGTTGGGTAGCTGAGTCAAATTTTGTAAACCCACTTGGTTGGGTACTTGAGTCGCATATGTAAATCCACTTGGTTGGATATTTGATGTAAGTATGAGTCATTGGTGATAGGAACTTCATAAAGTCATGTACTTCATTGAAAATATGTTTGAAGATTCAGCATGAACTCAGGGGGAGCTTGGTCTCTTCAGTATACATCAGATCTGCAGAACGCTTCTTCTACATGAGGAGAAAGGGGGTGAGTGTGTTGGTTTTGATCTGCTGGTTTTGTCCGTTGCCCTTGATGTCAAAGGGGGAGAGTGACATGGTGTGTGAATGAAGATAATGATGTGCCCTTTGCCCTTGATGTCAAAGGGGGAGAGTGTCATGGTGTTTGAATGATGCCAAAAATGGAGAGAGTGACATGGAAAATAAGGAGAATAACATGGTGTCATTGTATTCTTAATGTATCTATCTGTTGTGGTAACCAAACACCATCATGGTTGCCATCAAGTCCAAAGGGGGAGATTGTTGGAAATATGATGCAGGATGTTGTCCTTGATGGCAACCCACTGAATGAAGATAAAGACATGCGACTGTTGACATATGTTGTCCTTGATGGCAATCCACCTGATGAAGTTATTCTTGACTTGATGGACTTGGTAAATGATGTAAATCTGATGTGATATGATGTTTATATGATGCTGAGTGTTGTCCTTGAAGGGCAACCCACTTGATGAAGATGATGACAACTTACTTGATGAAGTTGTGCTTGATAGCATATGTCCTTGATGAAGGAAATCTGATGTATCTATAGTGTGAACAAAAGCCAATGAAGAAAGGAATTCAGAATGTACTCAAAGTATGATGAAAAAGAGTATGTCTCTTGGTATACGCGGATTGGCCTAGGGGAAATCGCGTATGCACGCGGAAAAGAACGTGCAAAGTCGCGTATGGGCTAAAGCGCTCAAAAAGTGAAAATCTAGGGGCCCGTGGTATTGAAGGCTCATGGTATTGAAGAAGGCGCCCGTGGTATTGAAGGCTCATGGTATTGGTGCCCGTGGTATTGAAAAAGGGGCTCATGGTATTGACAAAGGATAAACATATATAAGGAGAAGAAATTCATTGTGCAAATCATGAGTGTGGGAGCAAGATGTCTGAACTTGAATGAATACTTCTCTATGAAGTATATCTGTATGGAAAGGGTAAAGGTTTGTCGATAGATCTGAATCTATGATGCACTTATGAAGATATGATGAAGCGGAACTTCTAGATCTGAAATGTACTTGTATTTGCTAGATCTGTTTATGGAAGGCCTAGATCTGTGATGAGGCGAACATCTAGGCGAACATCTGTCTGAAGTAAAGGGTTAGATCTGAACTGAATATCTGATCTGATGAAGTATGCTGCTCTGTAATGATTGAAGATCTATACGCTACTTCGCCGCGGAGGAAGCGCGTTTATACGCAGCTTCAGCGAAGAGAAAGCGCGTATGCGCAATAAAATATACACTGAGGTATACGCTGGTTTGTGTGGACGGAAGCGCGTATATACGCGACATCAGTGAAGTAAAAGCGCGTATTCAAACTAGGGTTTGCTGAAGCAAGGGGTATGAAATATCTGATCTGTTCTGCTGTGTTTCTGCTATCTGATCTGTGTTGATATGTATCTGTTGGTGATGTACGGTTGAACTTAAAAGTATGGAAAGGGTCCAATGTGAAAATATGATGAAATGTGGCCTGCAAGTGTTGTTCTATTGAAGTTGTTGGATCCAGTGTGAAAATTGATGAAACGTGGTCCAAGGTGGTGCTGAAGGTTGTAGCCTTCAGTCAGGGGGTTGTAGCTCCCTTCCAGGTGAGGCCGGTAAACGAGATCAGGGGGTCGTAGCTCCCTTCCAGGAGAGGCTGGTAAACGAGTCAGGGGGTCGTAGCTCCCTTCCAGGAGAGGCTGGTAAACGAGCGCAGGTGGGTGCCTGCGTGCTGGTCAAGTCTGCGCCAGCACATATGTTGTAAGATGTTTTCTCTATAATAAAATATTGAAGGCTGAGCAACTGCAGCTGTGGTTTTCTCCCGACTTGGGTTTCCACCTAAAAATCCTGGTGTTCATGTGTGATGCTTTGTGTGATGGTTTATTCTGTTCTTACTGCACATGTTTACTACTTATTGAATATCTGAAGAATAAATGATGGAATGGTTTAAGTGAAGAATTAATGACATATCTAGATCTCTGTGTATACGCAAGTTTCATAAAGGGGATCCGCGTATATACGCTAGTTTACTGAAGTAAAGTAGCGTATGGGTTTTAAGGAATGAAAAAGTAAAAAGATTTGATTATGCAGTAAATACTGATTCACCCCCCCCCTCTCAGTATTTTTCCCAACACCAAGAAGTATGTGGCTTCCCCCACAACCATCACAAAAATAGCCAAAATCAAGGCTACAAGTAGCTGCAAGTACATTACACCAAGTGCAAGAAGGGATGATCCTCCTTGATCAATATGTTGCTCATATAAAGTAAAGAGGTAAATAATGTGAAATTATACCTTCTCTACCATGTACTTGAGACCTTGAGCTGAAATGGCTCATCTGAATGCTTTCTCTCTCCTCTAATGAGTAAGGGAATGGTTGTGCCAACCTCTCCAAAAAAAACCGGGCTCTGCATCTATCCTTATGCTGATGTAGATCATGCTGAATGCCCTCCCAAGTGAAATCCTCTAGCAAGGTAAGTATGCATCCAAATGCATAGCTAGGAAGCCCTCATATGCTGCATGCAATAATGTCTCCTTGAGACTAGAAGCCCTAGTCAAGAAGAGTCTGCCATGATGATAGATGATCATATCATCCACTAAGTATCTGCCATCTCCATCAAGGCCATCCAAAAATCATGCATGCACCAAGATCCTGGGGAATACTCAACCAAAGCAGAGTCCTCTATCCTGGATCAATCCTCCACATAGACAACATTGGTGTTCTACAATATGGTGCTCCATCACGCTGCTGCCTGCTACCTTGGCATCCCCTCATGCCAAAGTCATCCTCCAATTTTCTGCCATGCCCATCATGCAGCTACTCCAATGCATGAAAGAGTCCTTCCTCAAAGGAAGTATCATATCTCTCACTAAATATATGGAGCAACCATCTTGCATCATGAAGATGTTATCCTCCATCTGTGCAGCAACTATATAAGCACAGTATAACTGATGAGAGTGGGTGATGATGAAAATGAGAGAGCGAATCCCTCCTCCTTGAGTCAACCCCAACCTCTCAGCGTTGTGCTGAATTCTCCCAAGGTTTCCACCCTCCTGAAATCAAGGTGTGAGGCCCCAAATGTGGAGCATCCAACCTCCTCTGCTGATCTAGTGGTCTCCTTGGTGCAATGTCTCCATGCAGTGAGACACCATCATCAAGAGATGACTGAATGTATGAATGGAGAAAACCATCCATGCTTCCAATGCACAATCCAATCATCCTCTTAGGTGCATCAACCTCATAAAATAGACAGGGTGTGTGTGCTCCTCATCACATGATGCTGATCATCCTCCCTATCTTTTCCTTCTATCTCCATAGCTCTGCACCCTACCATCAATGGCACAGATGTATCATGAGTTGTGCCTTGATCTCTACATGGGGAGATCCTAGGGAATTTCTTGCAAATACACAAGAATCCATCTATGTGGAGAAAAAGCTCATCTTACCTCTGCATGAGGCACTGGATCAACTCTAGCTATCCCAGCGTAGTTTCCATCCTCCTCATCAACATGTAGGGGAAACTTCTCTAAAATTTGATCTCCTTTTGAAAAAGAGACCTCCATGCTCTCTTGTGCAATAATATGAGATGGATACCTTGCCTCCAACAAGGTATGATGCAAGATGTCAGCTTCTCATCAATGTTCTGAAGTGGAACTGAGTTTATGTTTCCTCCCTTTACATGCAAAGTCCTGGTTTGTTTCTCCGCATGTGTTTCAGATTTTCTCTCACAAAATCCTTTCATCATTGTTCCAATGAATCTGAAATATGAAGAAGTATTTGCATCATTTAAAGAACATGACTTAAATATCCACCATGCATAGGTCTTACCTCTAAAGTGCAACGCTGCAAATCTGATAGCATCCCCTTTGGAAACTTTGTGCCGCTGCAACATGGTCTTCATCTCCTTTACCCATGCTTTGGCTGAACATGTAGGTGAACCTCCAAAATTAGATAGAACAAATATATATTTTTGTTGGCTCCCCTTCACCTTAGACTTGAAAAAATCCATGAAAGTGAGATGGTCTCTGAATGCCGAAGTTTGAGATTCATACTCTCTCAGAAAATCTTCAAGAGTTTTCCTCTTGATCACCTCTCCTCCTTTCCCATCTCTTTCATGAAAAAACTACACCTGTGACTGCATTGTGCATCAAAGGATGTGACTGCATGTTCACATTCCTCATCAAAAACCCTAGAGTTTGTTTCAAACCCTTGTGGAGATTCTTCAAATCTCTCCCTTCTCTTTTGCTTGTGGCTCCCGTGAAAGCCCTAGGTAGATGTAGGGAGAAGCTTGGCTAGCTCATCTCCTTTTTCTTCTCCACAAAGTGGAGTATTCCTCATCTTCTTAGATGGCATCTTGGCTGAATATCCACAGGCTAAGCCAAGATTATGATCTGATACCACTGTAATGTTCCTTTTTCAGAAACATTGTCAATCGACAAAGAAAATCTATTCCAGAGATAGACTGAAGGGGAATTTACTGGATTTGTCACCTTCATAAAGAAGGATGAGCTCCAGAGGCTACCTGGCCCACTATCAGACTCTATATATAGAGTGTTGTCAAGGGACAATATTCCCAAGAGGGAAATACAACAAGATTGGGAATCTTTCAAGATAACCCAAAAATGCAGCTACAGCAATATAAAGACATAAACTGGAAATAGTAGTGAATAAAAATGATGCCAAAATGTATGAAACCCTTGAGCCATTTTATTATGAAATAACAGCAGAAAAATGATACAATTAATATCAAAAGAATAAGGCAATAAGCCTTTCATGAATACACATGCCATAATACAAAATGTTGCTCCATAGCAGGATGCCCATGAATAGGAACTGCGCAGTCATAGAATGGAGACTATTGTACTGAGTGAAAAACATCATGGATCTACATATACATGGCTCATACATCACTGGGAGATAATATGTAAGCTCCCAATCACTACCTCAAGTCAATCCTAGAAGGATCGACTGAAATATGCAAAACTGTCAAAATGCCGGAGTTGTGGGTAGCTGCAGCAACTCAATATGTGGAGTGGAATGGAGAAATCTGAATGGCTGAATTTGATGATGTGCCTTTCTCCAATGATTCTCCCAAATTTCAGGCTGATCCCGACACAAGAGAGTTCACCCTCTGATATATTTGCAACACCCTCATTGCAAATATGCCTCAACAAGAACGCAGTCTATGAGAGGGTCTGTGCTGTAACTAATGGAAATGGTTGGAATTCAGCCAAATATAGTGGAATGAGCTCTGGAACCATCCTCACTAACCTCCCAGAAGTAGAGAACCTCCCTCCTCTGAAAAATCAGCTCAAAATGGTGTTGTAGGAAACCTCCCAGCAACATCCCGCAACACTGCACAATAATCTGCTACAGACACTGCGTTGATGGAGTAGGCTGATGCTATGGCCTGAATGCTGGAATATGGAGGATGAGTGCAATCCTTCATGAGCTACTCAAGAAGGAGAGGAAATCCTAAACAGGACTCCCTCGTGCCCGAGGGCACTGCATCTCTGCTGAAAAGAAAGAGGCAGCAATTTGTCTGAATAGACAAATAATCAAATGATCTAAGATAATCTCAATGGGCTCCTTGCTCCTCTTTTAAACACAATGAAGTCTCCACCTTCCTTCCTCTAGAAGTTTCCTGCCCCATGGAATATTCCTCCACTAAAACTGCGTTGTCCCACTTAGTGCTTTCCAACTCATGCCAACGCAGTTTGACTTGGTCAATTAGGCCTTGTCCATTTTCATTTTAACCTCTTTCAAACATGAGGGTGTGAAATCCAGCTCCATGATGAACCCTTTTCACATTGTAAGGGATTTTGTTCCTGTTTATTACATGAAGGGGTCATTTCACCCACTTTTATTCAACAAAATGAAAATATGCAACTATAATGTTCCATTTTAGCTTGAAGCTAAAATTGGGAACATTACAGCTGGACACAATGTGGTCCTTCACACCTTCCAACAGAATCCTCCTCATCTTTGCAGTATTCTTTTGCCATGCATCAACTAATGAAGCATCGCTAGATCCCGACTTCAGAACATCGCTATCGATTAACTCCTTCAGCCCATTATCCTCCAACACCACCTCCATCCTGTCCTTCCAGGCTATGTAATTTGAGCTCCCATCAAGGGCATACTCCAATATCAACCCATTGAAAGACATTTCAATGTATACTCGATTTCTGCACCAAGAATCTTCTGTAGCAAATTCGAATTGTCCACCAGCACAAACTCACTTCACAATTGCAATCTTCAATCAACAATGCTTTGATACCATGTAGAAATTATATGCACTAAGCATGCATATGTCCAAGATCCACCTAATCTCACAATATTTAACTTTATGCAAGATACTCAATCTATTCCACTTGTTAATCTTTTGCGCAAAAATTTAATTGCACACACATGTGAAGCATAAATTTTTTTTATCAATCGCACATAACATAGTTTTTAACCGGGAAAGCCTGAAGCTGAAAACCCCAACTATATATTATGTAACATGGAGATCATATGAAAATCGCATACAAACATACAAAGCTTATCACAAGCTCTCAGTACAGTACAATCGTCATACACTAATCAGGACCAATCTTGCAATTCCATGCACCAATCTTTGCCACTTGCTAGCCTACCTCCACTGCGCAATCCCTGCTGAAGAATAGCTCTAAATGAATTAGAATTAATATTGGATTGACTACGCAATCCTCATTGGCATCTCCACTGTGTGTTTGATGCAATCAATGCATCACTAATAGTCACAACATATAGTCTATCTTTCCCTTTCACCTATCTCTCCACTGGTCTCCACTGAAACTGCCATGCACTGTAGTTAACTGATGTATTGTTCAGTTGATTAATGAGTTATTATTTGTGAATTAATTAACTAATTAATTCACTCCACTCTCACTAGTGTATCAATCAATTAGACTAGATACAACTAGCTCAAATGAGTCTAACTGAGTTAAACTAAATACAACTCCATAGCTACTTGTTCGAACTATGTCATAACTCTACCACTTGAGTTCTAACTGAGTCCTCCATGCAATAGCTCCAATAAACCCTTAGGAATAGCGTAATTCCTTTTGTCAGCTGCTGTGCCACATCTGTGCGCTGAACTGAAGTGCTCCAAGAGAATAAGCTGTTGTCTAAAGTCTGATTATTATTAAGAGATAATAATAATCGACATGCAACTATTTTTAGATTGACGATCTATAAATAGACTTCCCCAATATTCTAAAAATAGAAATTCATCTATTTTTCCAACTTGATCAACCATCCACAAATATCATCCTTCAACTTCTGAAATATGATCGACATGTCTAAAAATAGACATAGTCTAAAAATAGACTTGCGCCAAAAATAGCCTACGGGCCCACTTAGTGAAGGCGAATCTTTTCACTAAGCTCATCATATTGTTGAATCTCAACACTCCTTCTCAACAAGATAAGGATTATCCTTCACCCCAATCCTGCCTCTATGGTATTCGAATTTTCTCCTGGTGAGCGCCTTCATCAGAATATCTGCATCATGATCCTCTGTGGGAATGTATTGAAGCAACATGATCTTCCGCTGTACAAAATCTCTGATATGATGATACTGGATATCAATATGTTTAGATCCATCATGAAACACAGGATTAACTGAGATTTTAATGCAACTCTGATTATCACATTGAATCATTGTGGGATCTAAATGTGAATCGAACAAACCAACCAAAATCTTCCTCATCCAAATAGCCTCACATGCAGCTAAACTTTCTACCATGTATTCCGCTTCCGCTGAACTGAGTGCCACAGATCCTTGTTTCTTGCTGTACCAAGAAACTGCCGTAGATACGATGCTGAAAATCCCTCCTAATGTGCTCTTTCTGTCTGTTGGGCTTCCTGTCCAATCTGCATCCGTGAAGCCTTGCAACTTCACCTCATCCGTCTGTTTGTACCATAAACCATACTTAGATGTGCCGCTGAGATATCTTAGGACATGCTTGCCCGCCTTCCAAAAGAGCTTGGTAGGCTTAACCATCGCTTGTGAAAGCTGGTTCACCGCATAGCATATGTCTAGTCTTGTATTGACTAAATACATGAGCGAACACACCAACTGTCGATAAACAGTGACATCCACTACCTCTGCCGATGTAGCATCCTCTTTCTTCCAATTTCATGGAAGAGGAGTGTCAATAGGCTTGCAGCCTTGCATGTGAAACTTCTCCAGTATCTCCCGGGCATACTTGCCTTGAGACACAAACAATTCACCTTCTCACTGCCATATTTCCAATCCAAGGAAATAATGAAGGAGGCCTAAATCCTTCATCTCAAACTCCTTTGCAAGATCAGCCTTGCATGAGTGTATCAACTGCTCATCACTTGTTAGTATCAAATCATCAACCTAAAGTATAATGATCAAAAGCTTACCCTCAACCACAATCTGGTACATGTTTGCATCTGCCTCACTCTTGGTGAAGCCAAGTTTAGTGAAATAGCTGTCAATTCGAGTGTACCAAGCACGGGGTGCTTTTTTCAGCCCATACAACGCTCTTTTAAGCCTGCACACATGCGACTTGCTGCTGAAGATCTCAAATACTTCAGGATTCTCAATGTGCACGTCGTCCTCAATGATCCCATTAAGGAACACAGTCTTCACATCCATCTGATGAATGTGCCAACCCATCTGCGCTGAGAGAGCAAGGATGGTCCATATGGAAGAATACTGTGCGACATGTGCAAAGGTTTCTTCATAGTCAATCCCCTCAATCTGTGAGAAGCCCCGGGAAAAAAATATTTCCTTATACTTCTCGACACTCCCATCAGCATCTTGCTTTACCTTGTAGATCCATCTTGATCCTACAATTGATTTTCCAATCGGCCTTGGAACAATCTCCCAAGCATTGTTTCTGACAATGGAGTCATACTCCTCCACCATGGCATCCACCCATGTGGGATCCTGCGCTGCTTATTCAAAAGAAGATGGCTCTGTCACAATACACTTGCTCACAAGAGCCATGTATCCAGTATATCGGTCAGGTGACTATCTCTGTCTGCACTGTGATGTAGGAACTCCTACATTCTATGCCGCATCCACCTTCAGTCTCTCAGCTTCTGTGGTATGCTTCCTACCTTGTCTGATGTTTGGTTCTGCATGAGTGGACTCCTACACTCCATAAATCTCCTCCTGTGGCTGATCCACATCCAGAGGCTCATCTTTGGGAACAAGAAGTTCCTCTTCACTAGTACATTTGGGGGAAATTCTGACACTTGGTTCCGACGCTTTTGACCAAATGTCAGAAATTTCCCCAAATTTTTTCAATCCCGCCCGAAACTGTCGCTATACCAACGTTTATAGAAAAGTGTTGCAATACTAACACTTAGAAAAAGTGTCACAATTGTGACGTTTAGAGGAAGACGTCGCAAGTGCGACACTATGCCCCAAAGCGTCGCTATTGCGACGGCTGCCTCCAAACGTCTTTGGAGGCATCCGTCGCAATAGCGACGCTTTGTCCACTGTCGGTATAATGAAACTTATATGCACGCTACATAAAAATACGAAACTTATATGCGCGCTACATAAAAATTATTTTATTAAAAATACGAAACTTATATCCGTCACAAAAGCTACATTAACGTCTAATATCACGCGCGCATTCGCCCTCCGCTCTTGCAGAACAACATTCGCCCTCAACTCTTACATAATAGAATTTTCCCTTAGCATTCGCCCTCAGCTCTTGCATAACAAAATTCGCCCTCAGCATTCGCCCTCAGCTCTTGCAGAACATCATTCGCCCTCAGCATTCGCCCTGAGCTCTTGCAAAACAGCATTCGCCCTACATTCGCCCTCAGCGTTCTCCCTCAGCTCTTGTAGAACAAAATTCGCCCTCAGCTCTTGCAGAATGGAATTTTCCCTCAGCATTCGCCCTCAGCTCTTGCAGAACAACATTCGCCCTCAGCTCTTGTAGAGCAGCATTCACCCTCAGCATTCGCTCTCAGCTCTTGCAGAACACCATTCGCCCTCAGCATTCGCCCTGAGCTCTTGCAAAACAACATTTTCCCTGAATTCGCCCTCAGCATTCGCCCTCATCTCTTGCAGAACAGCATTCACCCTCAGCGTTCACCCTCAACTCTTGCAGAACAACATTCACCCTCACCTCTTGCAGAACAGCATTCACTCTCAGCTCTTGCAAAATGGTAAGTTCTTACTGCAGGCCCTTCCTCCTATAGTAGGGTTGAATCTATTTGGGTTTTTTTGGTCAATTCCATTGGATTGTGTTAGGCTATAGGGTTCTCTCTAGATGTCAAGAATCAAGATTCAATACCCTCTATTATCTTCATCACCCAATACAAGATTTAAATTTTTCCGAAAGAAACGCTTATTAATTTGGCAACCATTATTTCTCCCTGCTTTAAAAACCCTACATTTAAATGAAAACAAGAATTGCATTTCAACTACAAAAATCTATTAGTGTTCAAATGTACATGTGTGCATCACTTGTGTAGAGTATTCCTTTTCCACTTTCACATTATCCAAGAATGTGTGCAGTATAGTTCATATTTTTTGTGATTTAGATTATCTTGAAAAAGGAAAGGTAAATTATTTCACATGGAAAAAGAAGGTTTTCCCTTTTTACTACTGGAAATGGTACAACAAAGTTCCATTTCTACCCGAAACTCCTATGAAACAGGAACCAAATAAAGGCCATGTCCTCAATGGACATAATTTGGCTTTGAAAATGGCCATTGCACCGTGTTGTTTCTTATATTACATCACGATAGTTTCTTAGGTCATTTCTTATTTCTTGAGATGAAAAACAACCAAAGAAATTGTGAAGATCCTTTCAAGAAATAAATGACCATTTCTCAATCACATCTCAACTATTTTTTATTTTATTCAGTGGTTGCTTACTTTGAGAGAAATTTGACACTTTTATAAGGAATATAACATAAAAACACAAAATGGGAAGGAATTGATGAGGTAGATGACCTTTAGTTATTGTCAATTAAGAATTGATAATACACGATGCATGTTCTATACTACAAACTAGATTCCTTCCTGGAGTTAGGACACAGAGTATTGAATCAAAGTTGTAGTTTCTAACTTCTTGTATTGGTTCATCAATCTTGAAATTCAGACATGGCATGTCTTCATTGCTTCATGTTTGAATAATTTGCATCATATCGTACAATATGAAATTAGGAATTATGATTATTATTACTTTATGGATCTGTTAAGTTACTTTTAAGTTTGCATGGCTTAGTGTGAAATTATTCTAGTGTGCCCCTAGGCCTAGGTGAAGGAATGCCAAGGACTGAGAACCCTAGTTTTTAAATGGTATTGTTTCTTATACCCAAAAACCCCTCAACATCACTTCTGATTAGTTCTTAACAATAGTGTTGTAAACAATTTGAGAATTGATATAGCAAGGTAAATTACAACTTTAATTCAATAGCTTTAAATTACAAGGTAATTTACCCGCAAGGTAAATTACAACTTTAATTCAATAGCTTTAATTTTCTCTATATCTAAAATAAAAGTGTGCTACGTCATATTTGAATTCAATCTTTTGATGCTAGGTTGCCTGACACCTCAAAGGCAACCAAAGCTAGGATTGAAAAAAAGGGCCATCACAAGCTAGGCCAGGGCGGCTACTTGAAATTAGCTGCAAGAATTGTAATTAAGTAGCTAAACATCTTATAATTAATTGTATCATCTTCCAACGTTTTTGTAATCCTATCAAATATGATTAAAAATACACAATCATATGTAATGTAGGGTGATGACTTCGGAACAGAAACTACAGAGGAAGATAAAAATATCGCTTTCCATTTCGGCTATCAAGGCGTAGTTGAACGTCGCAGAAGCTTGGGGCAGGTCCCAAGATCCAGAATGCCTGATAAGGTAAAACATTAACCTTTCAATATGTTTGTTTTCGTCCATAAATTTAATGTCTAACAAATTTTTTTAAATCAGGGGAGCAGCACTACCGACGAGGCAAATAACCCAGTTTTAGAGCCAGATGTAGATGATCCTCATGTGCAACCTGATCATTGTAGTGGGGACCAGGCCGACAATGCTACTATCAGTGAGGGCCGTGACGGTAATTAATTTCCACTTATAATTTTTTCTAATTATACCTTGATGGTTGTCCTTATAACGTTTTTTGTTTAAATGATAGAGAATGTTTCCCTTGAGGATCTTACCACCAGAGAGGAATACAGGGCAACAGTCCCAACGGCGACAACTGGTGCACCAGGTAAATAATCTCATTGCAATTTTTTTTATTAATATTACCAAAATAGTTCAATGATATTTAAAAACTGACAACTAAAATTTAATATATCTGTTTTTGTAGGTGATGCCCCATCACTGGATGAGACCAAACATCGTGACTACGCAACTAGGTCAATGGCGACAACTGGTGCACCAGGTAAATAATCTCATTGCATTTTTTTTATTAATATTACCGAACTAGTTCAATGATATTTAAAAACTGACAATTAAAATTTAATATTATCTGTTTTTGTAGGCGATGCCCCGTCACTGGATGAGACCAGACATCGTGACAACGCAACTAGGTCAGTGGCGACAACTGGTGCACCAGGTAAATAATCTCATTGCAATTTTTTTTATTAATATTACTGAACTAGTTCAATGATATTTAAAAACTGACAATTAAAATTTAATATTATCTGTTTTTGTAGGCGATGCCCCATCACTGGATGAGACCAGACATCGTGACTACGCAACTAGGTTAGCAGTGCGGGTCGAAAGGCACGAAATAACAGCAGAGCACGATGATATTGATGATGTAATTGGGAGCTTTAGAAATAGGAAGAAGAAAAAGAAAATTTGATAATGTAAAATATTGTATTATTATAAGACAAACGTTACCATACTTGGAACGTTTTTTGCATTATATAAAAAACTCATTTATCATACTATTTTTATGTCAAGCAGTATTTATTGTATAGATAATAATGGATTTTGATTGACCTAGCAGTGCAGGTACAAATCCTCTTGCATCATGAGCAATACAACTTGTCAACCAGGGTCATGTCCAGGATATTTTTGCTTGTGTGCTTGACCAGGTTCATAATGTCACATTTTGTAAGTTCCTTTACAGTTCATAATTCGATATTAAGTTTGTTCATGATTATTATCTAGGTTTTTTGTATGTGTTTTTTCATCTATTTGATTGTAAGCAACTCTGCATGCTTCCTATTGTTCACTATGATTTCTCCCATTACCACTCCCAGGATGAATCTGACTTTATTATTACATAGGTTACTTTATTATTACTATGATTTCTCCATTTGCGATTTCATAGGTTACATCATGTAAAGTTGTCAATCTCAAGTTGGTGATGAGCTTTAGTTCTCTAGATTTGGGGCTTTTATGATATTTTCTCCCTCATGTCATTCCTGCATCACCTCGTTGTTTGAGCATGCCAATTGTATACCACTTGTACCAATTGGCACATGTCAATCTCTGAGTGGTGTCGCATTTCACCTATTTTCAATGAGAGTTTAGGGTTTCTCTAACATAGCTTCAGAAATCCGATTCAGTGCCTGCTTGAATATCGTCACATAATACTCATGGTTTGGATTGATGAGCATGTTCTGAATGGCTGGTTGATTCATAAGAACCACCCATATAATCATCTTGAGATATTTCAGAAGTTTTCTCGGGTTTCCTTTTTCACCGTTTCTAGTGGGTGGGATGGTGTGGGGTGATCCATCAATACTGGTGCTCTTGTAGTAGGGAATTTTTTTTTGGGGATATAAAGGATCATTTGATGTAGATATCCCATTGGATGCATTCATAGATGGGCACGAGAGGTCAATAAATTAAATTAAAAATATGCAACCTCTAGCATGGAAACCTGAAGGCCGCGAGAGATGTTGGTTAAAGATTGTTTTGTGTTGGCCTTAATATAGTCGTGATTTCTTTCTATTATCTTAATGCAAATATATAGTCCGGTCTCATTAAAATGAGGATTGTGGTTGTATTTCTCTTTGGTTGTTTCTCTCTTAATTCTCCAGAAGTTTCCAAAAGTTGCAATAGTTGTTTAGTTTGCCTGTTACAACTTAAAAGTGGTTTTTAGCAACGGGAGTCATGTTTTTTAAGGTTCATACTAATATCAAGATCTTGTAATTATATATTCAGGATAAGAGAAGATGGCCTCTTCTTTGGGCAGTATGACAAAAATTGCCACATCTACGTCATTGGGTAACAATGGAAAGGGGAAGAATTTGGGTGCAATGTTTAATAATTATGGCAGACAATTGTCTTATCTTTCAGTTTTTTCACCCATTTCCTTTAATCACTCAAGCAGAAGAGGGACTCTGAGATTACGCGACAGAGAGAAGGTAGTTAATACAATAGCTATGGAAAAGGATTTTTACTTCAACAAGGATGGCTCAGTGACAAAAAAATTGCAGGTCAGAGAAAAAATTATGTTTAAAGGAAGGTCACCTGCACGTGAAACTTCATTGTGGTGGATCTTTCCTTGTCCACTTATATTCGATTTTAATGTGTTATTTTAATTTTTCATGGAGGGTTGTTTTGGCATATGGTCTGGCATTCAATTGCACACTTACCGAAAGCATTGTCAATTTGTCTTGCAGGCGGTGTGAACAAACTTGTTGATCTTGTTGGAGTCACCCTTGGGGCAAAGGGAAAAATGTTGTCTTGGAGAGCAAGCATGGTTCTCCGAAAATAGTTAATGATGGTGTGACAGTAGCTAAGGAGGTAATTTGTAGATTTGTGCTCTGGTTTTCTTTTTAACGTTTTATTAGTTCCCCCTCTTAAATGTCTTAGATTTCGTAGGCATAATTTGAAAACTCAAAGGTGAAAGGAAACATATTTGTTACCCAGTGGTCTACTTGGCCTATGGACTAGCCACATTAGAGTAATTCATAAAGCTTTTCACAACAATAAAAGGAAAGGGTTATGGTTGAGTCAAATTTTATTGTTATTGACAGCGTAATGAAATGTATCTCAATGCTATGGTTTTGGCCCTTTTATTGGTTGAATTAGAGGACCCAGTTGAAAATATTGGGGCCAAGTTGGTAAGGCAAGCTACGACAAAGACAAATGATTTAGCTGGGGATGGAACCACAACATCTGTTGTTCTTGCACATGTTGGAATATTGAAAAATTCCAGAACAATGAATGGAGAATAAATCTCCCTTCTTTTAACACATAGAAAATAAAAATTTCTTTGACAGGAGACAGAGTTTCAATAATTTGAAAACAAAATTCTATTCCCTTCAATAACTCAAAAAAAAACTATTACACTTCTTCCTCACTAAGAGGGATTACAAAATTATGACTGCTACAAAACGCAGTGCATAAAACCAACTCATTGTCTGTTCAAAACAAACATACTCTATCTCTAAAACACTCTGCTGTGTTTTTCACTATTGCACTGCTATGCATACACACTTAAAAAGTTACACTCAGTATTTCACTTTTTACACACTGCTGTGTAATAAAAAATTTACGTACTATCTATAAAAAAAACTACCAATCTTTTTTGTCCTTTTTATTTTTATATGCCGTACCATATAAAACATATTATAATAAACCCTCCTTTTAAAAAATTAAAATTAAAACTAAATTCTATGGCCCACCTTTCATTTCGCATATGATATATATATAACATATGTTTAAAACATATGTATATATTAAAGCATACATAAAATTAAATTATCAAAACATTAAAGAACCCTTTCCGCCGGACTTCAAAAGTCTGAATAGATTGAATTTCAAACCAAATTCGCATTCCAAAATGGGATGTTGACGTCTGCCTATTTTGTAACGTGAATTCTCAATCCAATGTGCCTTATAAAAAATTTGGGTCCAGTTTTCAGGTTTTCAGATTCCCTTCAATTTCATGCGATCCAATATTAATGCTCCATGTGTCCTCCTTTTGAATTTACAAAACTGGGGGGTAAATTTTTGTTTGTTTAATTTTTGGTTGGTGAATTGCGTTAATGTAGGTTGTTGTGTTTAAATACAATCCTGTACAGAAATATGGCTGCGGCCGTCTACAAAACTTGCAAGAATTTTAAATGCTGAATTAAATTTCTGGATTATGTGGAAGTTCAAAGAGTGACATAATCCCTTCCCCGCAACTAATTTATAAGATAGTGGAAAGTATGGTGAGAGGAAAATGGTGGATTTACAATCAACCATATTCACTTTGAAAACAATGGGGAATTAAGAGACCATTATACCTAACAAGTCCTTATAAATATTGAAGTCGAGGCACAAATACATGACAACAACCGTTATACGAGAATTATTTTATTTGAGTAAGGGAATAGTAGTTGTAACTTAAGGTTGCAACAATGGTTCCATAAAAAAATTACTTGTATCTGACTGCAGTAACTATGGATTAAAGTTGCAACAACTGTGGCTTGACGTTGTAGAAGTTGTGACTTGGGGATGCAACATTTGCGACTTAGAATAAAACACATTATATATATATATATAAGACATTATTATACCTGAAAAATACTTGTCAATATTGAAGTTGAGGCATCGATACACGGTAACAATCTTTATACAGGAATTATTTTATTTGAATAAGGGAACAATAGCTATAACTTAAGGTTGTAACAACGGTTCCATAGAAAATTTTCTTGTATCTATTTACAGTAACTATGCGTTAAAGTTGCGCCAACTATGGCTTGAGGTTGTAGGAGTTGTGGCTTGGGGATACGATATCCGCGACTTAGAATAAAAAATATTATATATGAAAGAAAGTATAAATATTAAGAGATCATTATACGTAACAAGTCCTTGTAAATATTGAATTTTACGCATAGAGACATGACAACAACCTTTATACGAGAATTATTTTATTTGAGTAATGGAACAACAACAGTAACTTAAGGTTGCAACAATAGTTACATAAAACTATTTCTTGTATCTAGTTGTAGTAATTGGGTGTTAAAGTTACAGTAGCTATGCCTATGACTTAGAATAAAACAAATTATATATAAAATAATATATATATATATATATATATATATATAGAGAGAGAGAGAGAGAGAGAGAGAGAGAGAGAGAGATTAGAAAATATATTACAACAATATTTATTTAACTAGTATGTTAAAAAAATAAAATTTACCCGGTCGCAGGTGTGGGGGCATATGGAAAGGTATGGATACCAATCCATTTAGAATCTACAAGGCATCAACACCCAAATCCATGATTATTTTTTGAATATGGAAGATGAAAAACAAGAGATACATGCCTAAACAAATTAAGAAATGCTACTATTTTGATCACTCACACATTTACATATGCTATTGTCTACACACCTTCTATTGGTGGACGATGTTATCCTATTTCTTGCAGGATATAGTAGATAGGACTAGTATGTGAAGACTCATTAGAGCTCTAAAATCATTTTGGGTTTCATTTAGAATATAAGTAAACCTACTCAAGTCTACCATCACTTTCAATGATTTGGAAGATATGTTAGCAAAAACAATCAACCAAGTGCACCCATTTCAAATAATTGGGATTTATGTTAATATTTAATGACTATAGGTATGGAGATTGGTTCTTTCCATATCAAAAAGTGGGAAAAATAATCACAATATGGTTATCCTTAGGTGGCACATTAACCTTAGTAGTGTCCATACCAGGATATTGGCATTCCCTAGCTTATATTCTTGTTGGTATCTTGGGAAATATTAGAAAAAAAATGCTTTCATTTTATCTAGAAGGAAAGGAAAAGAAAAGGAGGCATGCCTATAGTAAAATGGAAATGGATTTCCAAGCCAAAAATCACATGATTCGTTGGATACTAAAGAATATTCATCATTTTTGGAAATCATTATTTTCCAAGAGTCTTTGGAGAATCATAAAACATTTAGGCTTGTGGCAGGATGCAATAAAATCAAAGTAAATAGGCAACATTTCATATAAGGATAAATTTTACAAAATTTCCAAAAGTTCTTCCCACCATTTATCTTCTGGTATTCTGGTCCGTTGAAATTTTCTCAATGTTTCATCAGCCTCAGTATATCTAAAAAAGGTAGGCTGAATTGGAAACAAATGCTTTACTTCATGCTCAACATAAAATAAATTTTCCAATCTGCCATGAAGATTTTTTCCTATTGGCAATGCTGCTTCTGATGTACTGGTTGAAGAATTGGCCTGATTGTCAGCATACTTGTCCAATTTTTCAACATGGCTTTCAAGGCCCATTAGTTTATCCTCTGAAACTATAGGACTGAGCAATCCTTTTTTCAACAAAATATCAAATCTTTCTCTGAAGGCAATGATTTCTTCTTGCATATCTGAGCACCTTCGTTTTATATTCTGCATAAGGGTTCTCTTAGTAAAAACTCTTTTTATTTCCAAAATTGTTCCAGTCCTGTCCTGAATACCAAGTTCTGCAAGTTGGTGTCTGGTTTGAGTGTTTAGAAACTGTATGAGTTGATTGGCTTCCTCAGGCCTATTTCCCAATTCTTCTCTTGTACTTTGAACTTCTTCTATAGCCAATTTGACTAAATCATTATTTTCATACGTAATTTGAATTGAAGACCAGACATCCTTTATTGATTGGATAATATTGTCCCAAAGAATTTCATTTATTTCCTTTAAAGGTTTCTCCAATGTGAGATCCTTTTCCAATGCTTTAACCAATTTTTCTAATCTTTTGACCTCTCTTGTTTTATCAGCAACACTCATTTTTGAGAGATCATATCTTTGTTTTAAATTAATAAGCTGTAACTTTGTGTGCTAGAGTTCTGTTACTTGAAGTTTCAATTCATTCATTGACTTTATTAATTCTTCAGAACTCAAATTGGAAGTATTTACCTGTGATAGCTCTGTTGGCTGACCTGTTGTGGATGTACCTGTACCTATAATTGCCTCTGTTGTTGATGTTGGAATAGTAGACTGCTTGTTCTTTAATTCCTGTTCAAGCTCTTTTTCTGTTTCATTTAGTTTCTCATTCAGTTTCAAAAGTAAGTCCATCATTTCTTCTTCAGAATTTTTCTTTATCATCTCTTCAGTTTGTGGATGTCTTGAAGCCAGCAATTTCAACTGCTTTCTCAAAGCTGCAATATCATCATCTTTTTTCTTTATTAGGGCCTCTATACCTTTGACATATTTAGGATTGTGACCCAATCCAATGATTATTTCCTCTAATGTCTTTATCCTGTTGTCTCTGGCCTGAGAAGAGGCTTTTTCAAGCTGCAATTGTGCATTAGTGTTCTTCAAAGAATCCTGCAACTTCTGAGTTGCCATTGCTTTATCGGTCAGAGTAGAATAGATCATTTCACCAGTCTGCTTATGTAACTCAATCTGATCTAAAGGATGAATATCCTTTTCCAAGACTTCAAAATTTGTTCTAATATAATCTGCAGCTGTTTGAGGCTGCTACCCTTTTGGTTTGAAGTGACTCATTATCATTTTGCCTTGCTGAATGTCATAAGCTAACATCAATCTTTATTTATTCTTAGGAGCCATCTTCAAATACTGATTGTAAACTTGGAGTCTTAGTGGATCATTCCCGGCTTTTATATTGATAAAGGTTTTCTTTATATCTTTTGCATCTTTAACTGGTGGTTTGAAAGAAGATATTTCAACACTGTTGCTTTTGCAGCTCTTTTCTCTGTAAAGTAGTAGATGCCCCACTAACTGTACCTGTTTGTTGACTATCCAAATCTTCTCTCTGGCTATCAATAATTTCTTGAACAAAATATACTTCTGGAAGAGGATTTAATTTTTGTCTTTTAGCATGAGGCTGTTCTGAAGATCCACCAACAGGGGTAGCAACTTCAGCATCTCTCTTCTTACCTTTTTCTATATTGATAGGAGTTTGTAAAATTGAAATTTTTGGCTCATTGATCTGAATAGGAGGAATTTGTACTTGACCATGTTCTTTACAAGTCTCAGGTTTCTCTGTCAATGTGAATTTTTCAAATACTTGTATGTCAGGCTCCTTTTCTTTTCCTTTAGATTGTACTGTGGCCAATGCACTGATCTCCTGTAAATTTTGTTGAGAAGTCCTTGCAGAAGAAGGACCAATACCTGGTATTTGCACCTGTCCAAAAGAGTCTAGGTCAAGTATTTTCTCGAGGTATTTCATTACATTTTCAACATTGACCTGCTCACTATCCTGTTCTACCAATGTTCCTTCCATCCATTCATCCATATTGGCATATTGTTCAATTTCTGGAATTTTGTGATGAATGTATGGTGATAGTTTATTTTTCATTCTTCTATCACAGATAAATCTATTTGGGTCATAAGGCACCCAGTAAAAACTTTTTTTTAATCTGAGATATTCTTCTAAGATTCTTTCTGCTTCCTCTCTAACATCTCTAGAGTAACAAACAAAGGGACCTAATTGACTTTTGATCCTGAGTTGAGCCTTTTTCTTTGCATTGTAGAAATGAACTATATCTGAGTTAATCATCTGCCTGAAATACTCTAGTGCAAAGATTCTCATGGGGACATATTTTGGCAACTTGAATGGGCACAATTCACATCCATATATTCTGATCTCAGTGTGATTTTGATAAAAGTACCAGTCACCTACCCTATATTGTTTTGAGAGCTGTAGAATTTTCTTGATTTCATTATTGACTCTAGGAGGGGAAACTCCTGTTAACAAAGTGGTTGCAGGGTGTACAAATAGGTCAATAAACTCATTATAGGACTAAGGAGAATCAGAGGAATTATGGGTGATGGCAGACCAAAATATCACAGACCTAGGATTTCCTTTGGCATCAACTTTCTGAACATGGAAAGGGAAACTTTCTAATTGGTAATAAATCATGAGATGATATATAACAGAAGAATATTTGAACACTTTTTCATTCTCAAATCTCATGAAATGATCATGGATTTTATCAGCAATGTAGGATGCAAAATCATACTTGACAGCAGGGGACTGTCCAGGGGTAAATATAGACAACAATACTAGGGTTAATTGATCAACATATTCACTAATATTGAAACCCATTATAAAGGATATCATATTTAGAATAAGCCTGCCCACATCAATGAAAAAAGTATAACCATAGGGGGGAGGGCCTTTGGGCTGATGCTCTGGTAACATGAAGGTTTTACAAATGCGATTTAACTCTTCATGGGACAAATTGGCAGACTTTTCAAGTAATTCTCCCATGGACAGGGGAGTGAGGGCTTGACTAGGTTGAAATTGCAGCATTTCATTTATCGACTGAGTAGTGATTGGGAAAAGGATGTTCTGACTCAGGGACAAAACTGCTCTTTGATTGGGGTCATAGTTTGCATGGCAGGAATGAATTAACTCAAGAAAAATATGGACTGAGGGGAGAAGATACATGGGGAGATTGGATTCCCATAATCCAATAATATCAGAACCGTTTATAAAGTTATCTCTGCAGTGGCAAAAGGTTCGAAGAGGATTATCACTAAGAACGAGGTCTTTAATTTGAAAATCTTTATCTGCTAGGGGAAGATAGTCTAAATCTCTGTGAGGGGCATTCAAAGGTGTGACGTTCAGAGCCACTAGAACCTCCATTTCTGGTTCTTGTGGATTCAGAAATGAATTTCAGGTTTTTGTGAAGAATAAACACAATTACAAGTTTTGGGAATGCAATTTACAATTATGGGGATTGAACAAGACCAAATTGAACTCTGTTTCTGTCTTTCGTGCGGAATTTAAAACAAAGGCTAGGATTTCACAGAGTTTTAACGGGAATTGGGGTAAATACCTGTTTTTTGGGTGATGAACAGTGATTAAACAGGTACAGGCTATGGCGTACGAACTCTGGATTACTGGTATGCAATTGTCTTCAGCAAAATACAGTTGATGGCGCTTGACAGTTTGTTTTTGAAATTCTCTACATGAGACTTTGGTCATTCATAGAATAATGAAAATGATGTGGGAAAAATTGTTTTATTCACAAATTCCAAAGGGTGATGGGGTTTTATTTATTTATTTAATGGATGACGTCAGTAGGTACGGAGGATGAGTCACGGGAGGCAAGCAGTAAGCGGTTTCCATCGCACTGCTTTTGGGGAAAAGTGGTTTTGGGCGGAGGGCGAGCGATTCCATAGAATGATTGAAGTGTGGCATGGCACTGTTTTAAAACTGTCGGGCCATCGTGCGTTATTGTTCAGACGCGGATGGCTAGCGATATCATTAATAACCGTTGATCTCAGATGGGTTGATTGAATGGAGATGGGGACGTGGAAGTGACGGGGATTTAACGTTTTGGCCCAGAATTCAGTAAGGATTTTTAAAAAATCAGGCAAATATTTTATCAAAATCATGTTTACAGTTGTTAAACTTTAGTATTTTGAGTGCCCTAAGGGTTTTTGGTAGTGCTGAATCCATTTCCATTGTCAAAAATGGATTTCAAACACTCCAACTACCTGATTTCTTGAATTTTAGTTGCCTGGATTCTAGCAAGAAACTGTCGTCCGGGCTATTTCGTTGCCTGGGTAGACAACTCCGTATTTAATATGGAGGGCCCGACGCAATTAAACGTTAATTAATCTCATCGAGGGGAATCTGATAGGTGGAGTTAATTAATCGCGAGGATTAATCAATTTGTTTATAAAAATGCAGGAAAGTGATCGGGAAATGATTGAACCAAGGTTAGGGGTTAAGGGAGGTATTGGGGATTTTATAAAGGGTTTATAGTTTTAACCTTGGGAAAGGGAGTCGGGGGATTAAAATACATAGGGGAAGAATTATTTCTGTATTAAAACACGTAATAAAACATGTTTTAATTAATTTTTTCAATATACTTTTATTATATGATAATTAAATCAGATTAATCTAATTACCATAGGGGGTGGAATTTAATATTACGATATATTTAGCCAAAGGGCGCATAAAGTGGGTTTTTTATTTAAACATGTGGGAATAAATAACTTTGGCAAAAATTTATTAATGGGTTTTTGGGGATATTATATAAAAAGGAGTTATATATAATAGGAGAAGGTTATTTTTGTAAGGATTTAATACATAAAATCAATGTTAATATGACAAGGGGACAATGTAAACTCAAAATACATTAATAACACTAAGAAAGTGAAGATTTAAAAGCAAATTGCATTATAATCACTTCATCACTTAGACTTGGAATAAAATGTGATTTTGAGGGTTTTTTATGAAATAATGAATAATTTTCCCAAGTAAAATGGGATTTTACTTAGGAAAAGATGTTTAGAAATGAGTGAATGTTATGAAGAATGACTTCAAGTACTTAGGCTTTTCCAATTATTGGGCCAAGGGTCCGGTCCCTCCAAAAGTCAAGGAAATGCCTTGAGCCCCTCTAATTTTCAAATACCTTAGTACTTAGGGGAAATTAGTGAAATCTTTAGGGGAAGATGAGAAGGGAAGTTAATAACTTTGACTTTGCTTTGCTTTGAATTTCTTCTAGTATAGTGTCTGCCTTTGCACTTTGTGATGAAAGTAAATATTAACACATTTAGAGTTAGTGTTCATCACATGCAATTCTGCAACATCATCTACCTACCCTACCTACTTTACTCTACCATTTTTTCTTCTTTATTAGGGTGCACTTAGACTGGCAAACCCTTATCACACTTTCTTTTCTTTTACATGTAGAAATCTATCTAAGTCTAACCTTATTACATCCAAGGGCTCAGATTAAGCTATTCAGCTCCTTTTATTTACTCTACCTATCTACTTATCTGCCAAGATTAAACAGTTTGGTCAGATTTTATTCTCTATCTCTAAAACACGAAATTGAAAGATGAAATAGCCAAGCTTAAACTGTTTGACTATTCATAAATTGTGGCATAGGATACAAGTTTCACACAATTTTATTTATTACATAAGAGCAAAAAGTAGTGGCATTTAGACTTGCACACTTTCCTTGGCCTTTCTTTTGGTAGGGTTCATTTTCTTTTAAATTTTTGGCCATTTTTATTCTTTTTACCCTTTGATTTTTCTTTTAGGGTATACCCTCTTTACATTTTTTAAATTTTGTTGATTTTTTGATAATATGGAAAACCTTTGCAACAAGAAAAGGTATGAACATATTACATATCCCATCAAGTCAATCATGAAATATGACACCTATTGGTATAGGAGTCTAACACTGGCTCCACTTGGGGATGGATTTTCCTGGTGAAAAGTCAAGAACAGCAGGTCAGTTGTCCTCATCCATTGACCTTGGTGAACCTGTAAATGTCTTCTGTCTTCTGCAAACTGAAATCTGATCTGAAACTAAAAAAACACAAAAGTTTTCAAACCAACTTAATGAAAAAATAGCTGAAAATTGAAAACTAAAAAAAAAATGCTCAAAATTCTGAGCTTATTGGCACTCATCTACTTACTCAATCTACTAAAAATCTTATTGAATCAGGTAATACAAAAATGCCAATCAAGCCAATCAAGTAGCTGTAATAATAAATGGATAACTTGATTGCTTGTGATCAAAATTGGAAGTATATTATGATCATGTGCCTTTATAATAAATGATATGATGTGTAAAGGCCAATTTTGATGTATTTGATCCTTATAGAGAAAACATGTTTGCAGATTTGGGCTAAAAATATTCTCCATATAATCTGATATAGGATCAATAAAAGTATGATGTATGTTATTTACTTCTAGGCCTTCAATGACTAGTTGCTCAGTTGTATTCTGAATATTAAGCCTTGAAACTATTTCTTCTGTCTTGTGTTTTAAAGAATAATCATCCTCAATATGCAAGTCAAAAGATAGTACAATTCCCTCTTTCTTAGGAGAAGGAAGATTTTCAAAGAATTCTTTAGGATTTCGGAAATTGTATGACTGAATTTGAGAATGAAAAAGTTTAATTTCATTTTCATAATTTTTAGAAATTATCTCAAGAACACATATTTTCAGTTTGGAAGAATATTTTCTTGATTTTAAAAGAATAAATAAAGCTCTTAAAAAATCCTCATCAAGCTGAAGTTCTAATATCTCATCCCTCAAAATAGCTAGTGATTGTTTTGTGAAATTATCATAATTATCATCATACTGATCATGTAAGTCTAAAAAATCTTCTAAGAACCTTGATTTTCTTAGGAATAGGTCATTTTGTAATAGCTTGCATCTTTTGAGGCTCCAACTTCACTCCTTCCTTTTAAACAATATGAACCAAATACTCGAATTCTTATTTCCCAAAAGCACATTTGGATATTTTTACATAAAAATGATTGTTCTCAATAATTTATATAACTTTTCAACATGTTTAGTGTGGTATTCCCATGATTTATTATAAATATGTGTATTATCAAAGAAAACCAACACAAATTTTATAAGATGGGATCAAACAAAATTGTTCTTAAGTCGAGCCCGCCGGACTTCAAACGGCGATAAACCATAATTCAAACCAAATTCACATTCCAAAATAGCCTGCTGATGTCGGCCAATTTTGTGACGCAAAAACCAAATGAATTCCGCCCTAATCTTTTTCGGGTCCAAAGTTGGGCTGGCGTACGGAGGGAGAGTTGTGACGCGAATTTCTTATCAAATTCGCCCTAATATTTTTCGGGTCCGAATTTCCACTACGCGATCGGCCCAAACAAAGATCCGCTCCAATCAATTTCTGCCACGTGTCCTCAATCAGAACTTGCCCTGCTTCCGGCTGCAGGTGCATTCGATGGCGTTTAAGGCGATGGGACATGGATGTGGCGATTTCATATCAATCGCATTAAGTTTTAACACTGTTCAATTAAGTTCCAAGGTTTTCACATCTAATCACATTAAGTTTTAACACTGTTCAAGATCGGACCTCCACTCCTGTTAGCGATTCCGCATGCTCCAATATGATCCGGCCTTCGACTCTCATTAATGATCAGAGATTAATTATGACAGGCATCCTTCGATTGCATT